>JAMPIV010013902.1:5000-238802 GCA_024509875.1 Oreohelix idahoensis
AAAATCCTCGCAAGTGAAGACACAGTTTCACCTTGTCCTAGTCTCTTGATAATTTCTGTTTTCGTTTCAATTGACAAAACATTGCGGTTCCTTTTATATGCTTTAGGCCTACTGGAAGATGCCATATCGCACAGAGAAATACTTGTACACCAAAATTATTCTGCTGTAGTAGCAGACACAATTCTTTTAAGTTCAACTGTCTGTTTAGCCAGTGTTCTACCTAGAACGCACACGTACACTGGATTGGTAAACCAGATATTAACTGACTTTATGATCTAACTGACTTCCTGTACGTAAGCGACCGATCATTAGCCATCCCATTCTCTACAAATTGTTCGCACACATTTGAAGTTTGCCGCATCAAAAGATTCAGAATTTTAGTCTAACGTGACTGTGGCATCTGATTTTTTTTTTTTTTTCTGGAAAAAGTGTTCGGATAATTGGATGTTCGGATAATTGGGGTTCGGATAAATGGAGTTCTACTGTATATATATATATATATATATATATATATATATATATATATATATATATATATATATATATATATATATATATATATATATATATATACATACATACATACATACATACATACATACATACATACATACATACATACATACATACATACATACATACATACATACATACATACATACATACATACATACATACATACATATATATATATATATATATATGTATGTATGTATGTATGTATGTATGTATATATATATATATATATGTATATATATATATATATATATATATATATATATATATATATATATATATATATATATATATATATATATATATATAATTCTACATTTTGTAGGGATGTTTTTTTCATGCGCGATCTAGTTATTATTAGTAGCATTGATTCTCAAACTCTTTGTCTTATTTCTTTTTATTAAAATCCCGATATTTGTGTATTTATAATCCCGATTTCTGTGTATTTGTAATCCCGATTTCTGTGTATTTATAATCCCGATTTCTGTATATTTCTAATTCCAATTTCTGTGTATTTATAATCCCGATTTCTGTGACCTCACATCCAATAACCTCATTTTGTTTTGCATCCTGTTACGGTAATGGGACATTAAAGCCAAAATCTAGATCGTCAAGCTATTTTGTTATATAAGTTTATAAACTAATAAAACGGTATTGAATCAGTTTTACTAATAACAGTTCACATGAGACAAGGGACGTTTCGGGTTTTACCCTTCGTCAGCCACAAACAGGTGACAAAGACCAAAATTACATATAGGTACTACAAAACTATACGATGATGAGAAACATACAAAAAATGGGCGATACAAGCAGATGGAAAAAGTAAATAACAATACAAGAAAAATCTAAAAGAAATACTGAAACAAGAAAGTAAATAATCCAACGAAACGAAAAAAGAAGAATAAACAAAACTGTGGAACTAGTTAAAGTTAGCTTAGCTCGATGCAAAAAATCCGTGGAAGAAAGCGGTAGCCTCTTGTCACAGAATTCGCAAGGAAGTGACGCGCGATAGCGACAAAACAAGAGATATAAAAAGATACGAAACGAACCAAAGCAAAAACATAAGAAGATGGATCATAAAGACAACGAATAAAGAATGAAAAAGAGAAAAGCTACCAGAATTTATGCAAAATGATGTTGTATATTTAAACCGCCGGGAGCTAGAACGCCCATTTTAAAAATAAGGCGATTCTCCAACGAAAAGCGAATCATGTCATTACCGGCACATGAACGCAGGGCAGTGACATGTATATCGGAATTACCTGAATGGTCAGGTCTATTGAAATGAAGGGCCACCGGTAAATGTTTGTCCTGATAGATGTCATTCAAGTGCTCACGAAACCTGTCTGCCAAACGCCTACCAGTTTCACCAATATAGGCCATGTGAAGGGCCACCGGTACCGGCGGTTTAAATATACAACATCATTTTGCATAAATTCTGGTAGCCTTTCTCTTTTTCATTCTTTATTCGTTGTTTTTATGATCCATCTTCTTATGTTTTTGCTTTGGTTCGTTTCGTATCTTTTTATATCTCTTGTTTTGTCGCTATCGCGCGTCACTTCCTTGCGAATTCTGTGACAAGAGACTACCGCTTTCTTCCACGGATTTTTTGCATCGAGCTAAGCTAACTTTAACTAGTTCCACAGATTTGTTTATTCTTCTTTTTTCGTTTCGTTGGATTATTTACTTTCTTGTTTCAGTATTTCTTTTAGATTTTACGGTTTTCTTGTATTGTTATTTACTTTTTCCATCTGCTTGTATCGCCCATTTTTTGTATGTTTCTCATCATCGTATAGTTTTGTAGTACCTATATGTAATTTTGGTCTTTGTCACCTGTTTGTGGCTGACGAAGGGTAAAACCCGAAACGTCCCTTGTCTCATGTGAACTGTTATTAGTAAAACTGATTCAATACCGTTTTATTAGTTTATAAACTTATATTCCTTACCAGTTTTACTGCAGCCCCTTAATTTATTTACTTAAGCTATTTTGTTACTATCCATTGACTTCCATTTGCCTTGGTTGGTGTTGTTTTCATAATCCTGTTAACAGCCAGTTATAAAAAAAAGGGAGTCAAGAAGCATCCCTGTCGCACTCCAGTTCTTATGTCGTAGGTCTAAGTACATTGTCTTTCATGTAGATTTCTACATTCCATATCTTCGTATGTTTTCTTTATCAGGTTAGTGAACTTAAAGAGTATTCCATATTGCCACATCAGTGTCCGCATGCCTTCTCAGGGCTCACAAATCCGATGTATGTCCAAATATAAAAGTGATTTATCGAATGAAAAGCAGCATTTCGCAGTGTTGAATAAGAAAAATAACTTTTTTTTATTTTATCGTCGGAACACGACAATCTACGTGGCAGTGCCATTTCTCACCAACTAATTTTATCTCCACGGAAGCAACTTTGGTGATAGCAAAAAGATGTAAATCCAAAACGTAACAAACAAATAAACAAACCCACACATATTCTGGACAAGCATTGTTTTTACAAATGAACATGGAAGACCCTTGCAGTAACATCAATACTGAAGCAAGACTGACAATAATCAAAAGAAGTAATCAAGTATTAAACGGAAGTTGTTCCTCACTAACCTTGGGGAGAAGGGGGTGGGGGGGGGGGGGGGGGAGAGGGGGGAAAATCGGGGGGGCTAAGAGGCATAGCGTGCACTTCTAATTCTAAAAGTACCGGGTTCGCTCCCAGTACAGGGAATATAATAGATGGACTTTTTTCCCAGAACCAATGGTTCATAATTATGTCATACTCCCCCCTGATGCTTAGCCGTCTCGGATAAGGGCGAAAAAATAAGAGGTCCCATGCGCAAGTTGTGCACGTTAAAAATCCCTCGGCAGTTGGAAATCATAAAGAGTAGGCCATTCGGCCGCTGCCCTGGCGAATATTTAAAAATTACGAATCCTACCACATAAATATTTATAGTATCTGTGATTCCTGTATACCTATATTGGGATCCTCGCCGGTACTACTGATTTCGTGCACTGTGCTGAGATCCTCCTTGTGTGATCTAAGGGAGGAGATAGGAGCACTGATGGAATTGTCCGTGTGCAATGACGATGGTGCAAAAACGAATCAAATAAATTGTTCCTCACCAATCAAGTTACGGGACTCGCAATGGAAAGTCCGGGTGTTCGACTATCTAGAAAAATGGTATATTCACAAATTTAATTTTTTTTAATGTAAAACTTTTGCCTCGTTTTGGCGAGGCGCGTCCCGTTCAACCTAGTCGGTTATATTAGGGCGCATGTCCAAATATAAAAGACCCTTAGGTCTAGGGTTGTGTCATTTCACAAAATGAAACTGTTTATCTGACTCTTTTCACTAACCTTGCATTGTGATATACTATGATCATACATTGCATAACAATAATGGGTCCCTTCAGTGTACATACTTTATTTCATATCTGCTTAATATTCAGCAAACGGCACACATGTAAACCTACGGAACAATCTGACCTAGTTTCTAATTACGTCAGCTTTTACGTTTGTCGAGTACAAAATAGAAAAAAACAAGCTTTTGCAAATCGATTATGAGCAAGCATTAAAATAACCCACTTTTCTAATATAGTCTATTTCAGCTTGAAATTTGTAACACACTATTAGCCGTTATTGAAAAGCAGCTGTAGAAACACAATTTAACGTATATATTTGCAGCACCACCTGTATCCGTCACATAAGGAATAGCGCCATACGAAAGTAATGAGAGAAATCTCTTTTTTAATGGCTGGTTCAATTTTTATGTTACAAAATCATCATTGATATGACACATGTAAAATGTTCGCGTGGACGGATTAGATGGACAATTATGTCCTCTTTCAAATTCCAAAAACTACTCGAATATTAATTCTTCAGCAGATGGTAAAAGAACAAACGGGCAAAAAAGCTTTAACAAGAATTTGAAGTTCACTGTACAGATAGATCAGCACGTAAAATGTTTGCACACAAGATTTGCTCAAAGATTCCTGTTGGGATTGTTCAGTTGCAACTATCGATCTAACCGAGGTTCCCAGTATTTTAAATTACAGGCACATTGTAATCTTAGGTTTTGTTGATTATTACACGTCAAGCAAGTCGCTGGTGCAAATTTATACATTGTGATATTAATTAAAATCCCGCGTGGCATTCTTCAGTTTCTGAACAGTTATAGAACGAATAGAACCTATATTTCATTTCGCAAGAGGCGACCTGTGAGGTTCGTAGGGCTGACAACCTTATAAGCAAAATAAATTGCTACAAAACAAACATTGAATAAGCACAGAAAATGGTTTGACGCAGGCGTCTTGATGAAGGCTATTGCAGCCTCCATACGTCTAGAGAAATGAAAAAAGGGAAAAGAAGAATATTGTTGAAATACTCGAATGTGATATCATAGCGAGAACTGAATGATAAATTCAATCATTCAATCACATGGTTGTTTATTATTTGATTTAACGTTTTATATATATATATCAGATTAAGCTGGGAGAACAGGTCCTGGAGCAGGTCGACCACTTTAAATACCTCGGAGCTATTATAGACCGAAAGGGAGGCATCAAAGAAGAGTTGGCCACTCGAAAAGCAGCAGCTGGGAGACTTTTTCAGGCCATAAATCGAGGATTCCTCAGCAAGAGAGAGGTTGGTAAGAAAACGAAGATGGCTGTATACCGCTCCACCTATGTCCCAGTCTTGACATATGGATGCGAGTCATGGGCAATGACTACAACCCATAAAAGCCAGATCCAAACCTCAGAAATGAGGTATCTGAGGAAGGTGGTTGAAGTAACAAGAAGAGACATGGTACGCAACCAGTCGATACGTCAAGGCCTAAAATGCCACCCCCTACAGACCCAAGTAGAACAGTCCCAACTAAGATGGTTTGGCCATGTCTGCAGAATGGGAGAAGATCGGATACCACGACAAGCATGGGAAACAAAGAGCCAAGGATCCAGACCCCGAGGACGACCCAGAGTCCGCTGGGAGGACAACATTAGACAATCTTTGAAGGACCGAGGACTAGAATGGAACCAGGCCAGGAGGAAGACAGCCGATAGAATAGTCTGGCGCTCTCTCTTCCAAACCTCTACACCTCACGGTAGAAGGGGAACGACTAAGTAAGTATATATATATATATATATATATATATATATATATACAACTCATTATCACTATTTGCCATTAAGAGTGTCTCATCGGCGTATCTCAAGTTAATTATATTATGTCCACCCACTGATATTTCTGGCATGGATTTTATTTTTTTTTTTTTTTTTGCACTGTGCACACTGAACACATCTGATGACAGCACACATCATTGTGCTACTTTTTTTTCACCTGCTGAAATGTTCATATTAGGCTGCTAATTCTTACAGCTGTTGTTTGTTGCGAGCACATGTTCTTTATTATTCTCAAGCCCTTACCATAGATGTTTATGCTTTATAACGTTTTGATAATTTACTCTTGATTCACTTTGTCAAATGAATTAGTGTAGTCGACAAAATTCAAAATAAAGATCTGTTTATACTTCTGTGGTCCACTCTATTAATTTTCTTATAATATGTTTGCCGTTGTTTGTACATTCACCTTGTACAAAATCACATTGTTCATCACTAATTGGTGTTGTGTCTTTTCTGTGCTACATTTCCATTCTTTGGTCTTGTGGTTTAGCCATGTTTCTTTTGTCGTTTTACGTTTGTTTATTATTTCCTTATTTAGCCTGCCGTATTCTTATCTGTCTTGCTTAGTTTTCGGTCCTGCATCCATCAGTTGTCAAATTTCAAGTGGCATCAATTTCTGCTTTGCAGTCATCTTTTCACTGATATGCTTGACACTATCTACAATTTCGGAAAATGTCCCTCTTACCGTACTTGCAAACACTCATGTTTACAGCCACCTCATTGCATTTCGGAGCATTTTAAATGTGTGCATACCCTGTATAAATTTGTTGAATTAATGCCCTTTGTTTCAGGAATAGACACTTCAAAGCTTACTTGTAATTTTTATGCATAATGGCTATCCGCTTTTTAAAATGAACTGCTTTATAATTATACAACAACATTAAGTGTTTTCTTTTCACCTTATTGAAATGGGGGGAGGAAAGTGTCTACGAATGAGCAACCATGCTAATAACTTCATTATTTCTCACGAGAGCCTGAAAACATACCTTTATATGTGTGTGTAATATGTATGTTTGAAGAGTTCAGGACCATCACTGGTGTAAGACAAGGTGATATCCTGTCACCTTACCTTTTCATACTCCTCATAGACGATGTTATCAAGTCATGTAAGGAGAGAACAAGAAAGTATTCAGTGGGGTACTGGAAGATGAGACATGTATGTATTTCAGAGCTGGCATTTGCTGATGATGTTGCCCTGATTGCTAAATCAAAGGCACATCTCCAATCCAACCTGCAAGTCTGGACGGAAGAGCTGGAGAAGAGAGGGATGGTCGTAAGCAGCTCTAAAACAAAATTCATGGTGATATCACGAGAAGAAAGAAGACATCAGATTAAGCTGGGAGAACAGGTCCTGGAGCAGGTCGACCACTTTAAATACCTCGGAGCTATTATAGACCGAAAGGGAGGCATCAAAGAAGAGTTGGCCACTCGAAAAGCAGCAGCTGGGAGACTTTTTCAGGCCATAAATCGAGGATTCCTCAGCAAGAGAGAGGTTGGTAAGAAAACGAAGATGGCTGTATACCGCTCCACCTATGTCCCAGTCTTGACATATGGATGGGAATCATGGGCAATGACTACAACCCACAAAAGCCAGATCCAAACCTCAGAAATGAGGTATCTGAGGAAGGTGGTTGAAGTAACAAGAAGAGACATGGTACGCAACCAGACGATACGCAAAGGCCTAAAATCCCACCCCCTGCAGATCCAACTAGAACAGTCCCAACTAAGATGGTTTGGCCATGTCTGCAGAATGGGAGAAGATCGGATACCACGACAAGCATGGGAAACAAAGAGCCAGGGATCCAGACCCCCAGGACGACCCAGAGTCCGCTGGGAGGACAACATTAGACAATCTTTGAAGGACCGAGGACTAGAATGGAACCAGGCCAGGAGGAAGACAGCTGATAGGATAGTCTGGCGCTCTCTCTTCCAAACCTCTACACCTCACGGTAGAAGGGGAACGACTAAGTAAGTAAGTAATATATATTAACTGCGCCGTTGCGTCATGCAGCAAATGTAAACTTTACATGAGTATCGATTAGCTAAAATAATCGAGGCATGAATTGTAATAATAATATAGCACCTTCAGTCATAACTGAGGTTATACCCCTCAGCTGCTTTCTTCATGTTGTTCTGTTCGACGTTCCCTTTTCTCTCCTGCTTGTTATGAGAGCTTCCCGTGTTGTGTTGGCACCATAGGGTGAAGCTGGAGTGTCCTCTCCAGGGCGCGAGCATGAGTAAAGTTATATGGAGATCAAGTTGTTGCCCATGCAGCATGTTCCAAATCTCCACGCAGCCGGTAGGTCCAAAGGAACGGCAGTAGCCGATATACTCGTAGTTTGGTACCAGCCACGTCACAGGAGTTGCCAGAATAATGTCGACTGCCTTAGGGACTCCAACTCCGGATTTAACCTCAGGGTTTACTCCCGAAGCCTTTCCCGTAAACGGATATTTCCGCTAGGCAGTGGTGGTTTGAAATCAGAGTTTTACCTTCTCCTATACAGGCTACAAACCAAGGATCACGAGGTCTATCTGCCCGAAGATGCTGGTTTTAAGGCGCCAGTGGCTCGCCTCGCCCCTTCTCCCGTCATTGGAAACAGTTCCGCCGGGCTCAAATTGAGCCACACATGAAGGCTGGGAGATGGGCATGTTTGTCAGAAGCTATTTGAGGCGCGTGCCGTAGAAGCGTTTATCTGCAGTGAGAGCTTCTCCTCACTACAAATCCCGGCTGTGACAACCGTTGGAACTTATAGGCATGAAGTATTAGGTAGAAAATCTTTTCTATCTGGTATACAATTTGTTGGCATATCTCCAAGTCATTTAAAACGTTTTAGACAAACTATTAGACGGAACAGCTGTGAATCCGGGTATTTACTTCTTATCATTGATGAAAACCTGTGGAATTATTTACATTAGACAATCTTTAAACGACCGAGGACTAGAATGGAACCAGGTCAGGAGGAAGACAGCCGATAGGATATTATGGCGCTCTCTCTCTTCCAAACCTCTCCACCTCACGGTAGAAGAGGTGTGACTGGACGTGCCTGTTATAGCTAAAACAAGGAACTTTAGAAGTTGACTCAGGTCAGAAGAATGTCACACAAGAAAAAACAAGTAATTCTATTAAACTGGACAAAGAGACATGTAGCGATTTTTTTTTCACTTTGTTTTAACCCAGGTGTGACATATTATGATAATAGCTTTCATATATCTATTTCATTATCTACAGTTTTCTTTCACCTGGCTTTCACCTACACACGTTTTGTTAACATAAAACCCTCCTTCACTCAGAGATCTGTCTCTTTTTATAATTTAGCACGCCTATTTTATTTTCTGTTCTCTATTTCCTTAGCAATGTTTACCAACAGACCTATTTAGCTAACGTTGAGCCGGTTACCTGTAATTATAAAGACAGCGATTGGAAATTGTCGTAATAGAATCAAACAGGGAGAGACGGAACGCGTAGAAAGGGGCGACTATTTCAAAAGAGTCGTAATTTTGGCTCAGGGGAAGATAAGCTAATGTAGTTGTAACGTATTTTTCGTTAGGCAGTGATCAGGGGAAATCATTTGAGTAGGAGGAGTAGATAATTTGGAACCAAGGGCAGATAATCACAGTAACTCCCCCTGAATCCGTTCGTCTAGAAGGTAATTAAACACGGTGAGAATCGCCAGATCAAAGGACGGGCTTCGCTCGATTGCCAGAGTCTGCAAGCGGTAAAAGCGTGAATTTTCCCTCTGATTCGCAGATCGACCGAGGAAAAGCCCGAAATCTGAGCGAAGGCATTAAAAGTAACGAGCGAAGTTCTGCAAATTTAATATATATATTTCTGCCTTTAAACTCAATTTATCCAGTACCGACAGAGTTTCAGAAAACAACTAACTTCGATTGTCTAGACCATTGTTATAGTGGATTTCTTAGTATTTTCGATTTGGAGTAGTTCTAATTCTGTGTTCGCGTTAATTATTTTATTCACTAAGATTTTTCTGTGTAGAGTGATTTAATTGTTAAGTCCGTCATTTTTTTTTCACTAGGAGTCTTGTGCAAAGTGACTAGCGAATTAATATAATCTATAGGTAAAGTGTTCCGGCTGTAGCGTAAATCTAACTAACTGATATCAACCAGTAAGAGTTATTTTAATCGTCTAGTAAATGCACTATTCATTATGAGTACTGACGAAATATATATTTATTTCTAATTCATGATGATTAAAAATATAAATGACTAGCGCTTATTTTACGGAGACTTTTATTAAACGATTCAAGATGATATACACGTGTAGTTCTATTCATAGTTAAATAACTTCTTCTTCTTCTTCTTCTTTGATCCATAACCGCCAACCGTCAAAGCAGTCAGCGGCCATCACGCCTGGTGGCGTCTTGTAGGGCAGCAATAAATTGATTCCACTTTGCTCGGTCGGCGGCCATCCTTCGTATAGTGCCCCAACTGTGGTTCATTCTTTGCATCTCAGCTTCCACAGTTCTCCGCCAAGTTGTTTTTGGTCGGCCTCTCTTTCGCTTTCCCTCGGGGGTCCATAGCATAGCTGTTCTTGTGATGGTATCAGGGTCCCTTCTGAGGACATGGCCAACCCAACTCCAGCGTCTGCCAGCTATGATGGTGTGCATGTCCTCCTGGTTACTCCGAATAAGTAGTTCTTGATTGCTGATGGTGTTTGGCCAAAAGATTCGGAGAATTTTCCTTAGGCAGATTGTGTGGAAGGAGGACAGTTTCGACATTTCCTTCTCTGTTACTCTCCAACATTCCGCACCATAGAGAAGCACAGAAAGTACACAGCTCTCATACAGTCTTAATTTAGTGTTTGTGCTGTACTGGGAAGACTTCCAAATGTTGTTGAGAACAGCAAAGGCTGTTCTCGCTTTATTCATTCTGTTGTTAATGTCCTTGCTTGTTCCGCCGTCAGGTGTTACTATGCTTCCTAGGTAAGTAAATGTGTCTGCCTGTTCTAACTTCTGGTTCCTTACTGTTATTGGCTCAGGATTGCCCACATTTAATGTCATGACCTCTGTCTTCTTCAGATTAATGTTCAGGCCAACCTGCTGGCCATACTTATTCAGTCTATCGGTTTTGTCTTGAACATTGCACTACTCGCGCATTCACACCAACACAAGTTAAATAACTTAGTGTATGAATATATTATATTTTACGCGGGTTAAGGATAGGATTGAGAATACTATATTATGGTTAAGTATTTGTATTTTTTCTCCTTTACATAGTATTGGGTCAAACCCAAAATCTACCAGCGGTTTCCATGTAAATCTGAGAATAACCTTACAAAAGAACATTTTTACTTAGTATCTGGGTCTTCAAGGTGAACCTGTCTGGCTTCGTGTTTACACCCAGAAAGAGACAGAGTACCAACCCAAATAACAATATGAGTGACGTTGTAACTGGGCCTATAGATCCAGATTTATTTTTCCCAATTTCATTTACATTCAGCCCGTTGTGGCGACCTAACAAACATTAACATTTCCCGACGTTTGACCATTCGTGGTGTGACAAGGAATTTTTTTATACTGAGAGAAGTTACCGACCTGACATTCCTAAGTACTGGAAATCTCAAGCTATTAACACTGTGAGCATTGTTAAATTTCTTACCTAGTCTAATTAATGTGACATAAACAGTAATCCTAAATAAAAGTAACAAAGTGAGCGTTCCCCGGAGAAGTGGATTTAATCTGTCTTTGAGGAGCTGGGGTTTTCTTTGCCAAAATAACACTGGATTTGCTGTGTGCGTGTGTCCTAAAGATTGTTCAAGAAGGTGCAAATCAAGTATTAGGTAAGAACGAATGCACGTGGCCACGGTTATCTGAGAAGAGAGGAAGGATGAATGACTAATTCCCATATATATATATATATATATATATATATATATATATATATATATATATATATATATATATATATATATATATATATATATATCTTGTAGAATCCATGTACTCACGTTGTTTATTTCTTTTAGTAAGTTTTGCTAATACTGTCCCTTTCAGAATAGATTAACGTATAAACTCTGTTCTTTTCTGTAGAGGGAAATCCTAGACCATAGCGTATAAATCTTTGCCTCTTTGGGGGTTAATAACTTTCTTCTAACGGGATCTTGTCTCAACAGAGGGAGGGAGGATTACACCTATGAGTCTATTTCTTTATTAATTTCATTAACCTATGTTTATTTGTATGTGATTGATATTCATAATATTGCTGTTGTAGAGTTTCTTTATAGTAAATAAAATTTACATAAAAACTGTATTTACATGTGTTGGTCAGCTCGTCCCAAAATATCCCTATTCCATAAATATAATTTGTCATGTCTGTGCGTCTAACTGTCGTCACTTATGTTTGTGTGTAGGTGAGAGGTTGATATATATATATTAATATATATGTAGGTATACTGCCTGACTAACAAAGTTCTGTTGTAGAGATAGGCTGACCGAGAGGATCTTCTCGAGTCCAGGGACAGACTCTACCTATTTTTCCACCATTTCACTCGTGAAAATCTATTTCTTATCTTATCTCTCACTGAGTCACCACCTGTCTAGTCCTACTCAGAAGGGACCAAACGAAGTCTTAATCCCTATCAAAAATCTACGACAAATGAGGGCTCGTTTTCCGGGAATTGAACTCTAATCCTGAGAAGTACGACAGAAATTTTTTCGTTTACCGGGATTTTGATCTGATAATCTTTATAGTCTAGATAGAGAAAGAGTGTGGTTGTCTCGTGAGTTTAATATCATTAAAAAAAAAATTATCCCCTAGACAAACGATCTGTTTATTGGCTTGCTGACCACACAAAAATATCAATTGTTTTTTTTTCCACAGCATTGTTGAATACGAGGGGCGTTCAGAAAGTAATGCACCACATCGTTTTTCCCAGCTAATAATGAAGATAGAAGCATGACATTTTGCACACTTTAAATATGGCATGTGCCAATTGTGTGCACCAAATCGCACTACAACCGGCCAAATAATACGGCTGCCCTAAACCGTTGAAATGGAGCGTGTTAGCAACTTGCGTTATAAGCAGCGAATTGTGATAGAATTTCTCGTTGCAGATAAGGAAACTGTTGTGAACATTCACAAGCGTCTATGTGATGTGTATGGAAGTTTTGCAGTCGACAGGAGTACAGTCAGTCGCTGGGTTCAGAGAATTAAAGAATCAGGAAGTGGGGATACGGAGCTGCTTGATCGGCCTCGCTGTGAACGTCCTGCCACAGCCACCAACGCAGAAATGTTGAAATGCGCTGAGGGCATTATTCTTACTGATAGGCGAATCACTACTCAACAATTGGCCTTACAGCTGTCAGTCAGCATTGGTAGTGCAAATGCAGTTATAAAAACCCTCGGATTTTCTAAGGTTTGCGCAAGATGGGTTCCTCGAAGTCTCACAAATGACCACCGATTGCAAAGGAAAGCAATTTCTTCTGAATTGTTGGAGCGTTTCAATGCTGATGGAGAGAACTTTTTGGCTAAGATCGTTACAGGTGACGAAACCTGGGCACATCATTTTGAACCTGAGACAAAAATATAGTCAATGGAGTGGCATCATCCGCAATCACCAAGAAGAAAGAAATTCAAGACAATTCCTTCAGCTGGAAAGGTCATGATCACTGTCTTTTTGGACATTGAAGGTGTGATTCTTGTGGACGTTATGCCAAGAGGAGAGACAATCAATTCGCAAGCTTACATTAAGACATTGAAAAAACTCAGTCAACGTTTTCGCAGAGTTCGGCCGCACAAGAATCCAGCAGACCTGCTTCTCCTTCACGACAATGCGCGACCTCACACAAGTCTGGCAACACGGGAAGCAATCAGCAAATTGGGTTGGACTGTACTACCCCATCCACCCTATAGTCCCGATTTGGCACCCTCTGATTTTCATCTATTTGGTCCACTTAAAGATGCTCTCCGTGGGACAAGGTTTGAAGATGATGAAGGAGTGATTCATGCAGCGAAGAAATGGCTACATGATCAAAACAAAATCTGTTACGGGCTAGGAATACATGCACTTGTTTCGCGCTGGTGTAAAGCCGTACAAGTTGATGGAGATTATGTTGAATAATACCAATGTTTACAAGACATATCCATATATATTGTGTATAAATTTCATAGCTTTTTGAATAAACAGCTCCTGAGAAAAACGATGTGGTGCATTACTTTCTGAACGCCCCTCGTACATACAATTTGATTTACAGGGTGATCTTTGTCGGAGTTATGTTATATATTGATTTTGTAATGCTAAGCCGCTGGTAGCGTGTGATTGTGTAACAATCACAGGGTTTTTTTTTTAAGCAGAAGGTGTTTTGAGCTAAGCTAAGGAGCGCGTTCGGACTATCTCGTCCAGTTAATAGCCTCCATTACCCGAACTGACTTCACGGGTGAACTTGTAGGTGGATTTAAAATTAAGGGTATTTTTTTTTTCTCCTTAAATTTATTCCAGGAAATGTTTTTTGGGTTTCCACTTTAGTAATATAGTTTTTTTGTCAGTTGATTGGTCTGATCTACCATTTATTTGGCGTAGTCTCTTGCATTAGGAGCCATAATTGCCAGATAATAGCAGCTATAGGGTAGATAACTGATAATAGGAAGGAGAGGTATCTCAGGTTAACAACGATATTTTCGTTTCTGTATTTTTCTCTTAATTGGTAGGGAACCAGTGTATCCTTTTTTTTCTTTCTTTCTCGGGTGAGACTCAGTCCGTTGTTTACAATGGCAGAGCGTGCAAAGATTAGGCTAATGCTCAGAGAGGAAGCAGGGGAAGAGGGATTAGTGGGAGAAGAAGCGAAAGCGTGTGTCAACGAAGAACTTGACTGATATGATGCGGAGAAGAAAGAAGCAGAAGCTAGTGAAAAGGAAAGAGAATAGCGTCAATTGCAGGAGAAGAAGATTGAGGAGGAAATGGAAATTCGCAGGGCGACCGAAAGAGAGAAGGAACGACAGCATGAGGAAAGAGAGAAGGAGAGACAGCATGGGGAAAGAGAGAAGGAGAGACAACATGAGAAAAGAGAAAATGAGCAACGACGACAGCACGAGTTGGCGCTTAAAGCTCTAGAGGTTCAAACCCATGGGGCTGCCTCTACCTCCAGCAATTTAGAGTCTTCACTTCAATTGCAGGTAACGGATCTTTCCAGCACCTAATCTCCCCAACTCACAGCTATGTCTTTTGCCCTTGAATCTTTCCCAAGCCCCAATTAGAAAATAGACTGTTATCTAGCAAAATTTGAAAGGATGGCAACTCTGTACGGTTTAGAGAGGTCGCGTTGGTGTGTAAAGCTTTCTCGGGCTTTAAAAAGTAGTGCGTACGAGGTGTACGCAAAACTGGAAAGCAGCCAACAAGACGATTACGACTTGTTGAAGAAAGCTTTACTTGAGCGATTTGAAATGAACGCTCGCAAATTTTTGCAACTGTTCCGTAACAGCAGAAAGGAGAGCACCGTAACTTTTCACCAGTTCTCTTCTTGTCTGAAGGGATACTTGATAAAGTGCCTGGAGCTTTCACAGCTTCCCTCTACCTATGAAGGAATTGAGGAATTCGTAGTAAGCGATCAGATAAAGAACACTTTGTCAAGTGACACCCGTAGATTTCTAGCTGAGCAAGGCGCAGAAAAACTTGAAGACATTTTTGGAAAAGTATGAGCGATACCACAATGCGCTGGCCGAACTGCCGGCCGCAAAACGTAAACCGACAGAAGAACCGTCTCGGAAAAATAATCTAGAACAGTCTTCCCATTCTTCTCACCATCAAAACCACAGAGAAACTGGATCCCAGAATTCCCTTCCTGAGAAATCTAAATTCTATAAAAACAAGTACCCCACCAACACCAAAAATTCTGATCAACCCAACAGTTCTACATGGCAGCGCGGCCAGAGAGGACAGGGTGACAAAGGGAAGTCCCCTACAGCAGAGACGTCTGATCAGGTCAAGCACACTGGGTCTAACCGCATCGGATGCTTGCAGACAGCCTCGCAAGGAAGAATTAGTGTCAGTGATTCTCAACCTGAGGGAGGACCATCAACGCGAGGTACTGTTATTTTGAACGGGACTTCAATAGATTGTTTGTTTGATACAGGGTTGTCCTTCGATTGCATTGTTGCAAGACACTTGGTCAAACCAGGTCAAGAGACAGAAGACACCGTCAAACTTTGTGGAGTTTTCAAAGGAGATGCACCCATTTCGCTTCCCATCGCTTTGGTGGAGATACACTCTGATTTTGTCAGAGGTGTGATCAAAGCGGCTGTTATGGATGACCCGATCTACCCAGTCATACTTGGCGGTAGATATGTGTTTATTGGGAAACCGGAAGAGCTAATTGTGGCAGCAGTAACAACAAGAGGGCAAACCAAGAAGGAACGGGAGCCTGCGCCAAATATGTTACCTAAGGAACTTAAAGAGGCGCAACAAAAGGACCCTACTTTGGAGCCCTGCTTTAGGAAACTGCCCATGGCTAAGGACCCCAGAAACAACGGGGACATTTTTTCTAAGAATGGTGTACTTTATCGTAGAACGGGCGACCCTGAACAAGGGCATAACCAGCTCCTAGTACCGAAACAGTACAGAAGGCAAATCTTAGAAATGGGGCACTCTCTTCCCTTTAGCGGACATATGGGACAGAACGCCACAAATCAGCGAATATCGACTCCCTATTGGTGGCCAGGAATGAACTCAGATATTATCAGATACGTGAAATCCTGTGCCAAGTGCCAACTGGTGGCACCCAAGCAAAGGACACCCCAAGTTTCCATTGGTGAAATGCCAATAATGGGAACACAATTTGAACGGGTTGTGATCGACATTTTAGGACCCTTAGAAAGGACTAAGAGAAGGAACAGGTTTATCCTGACCTTAGTCGACACATGCACTTTATGGGCAGAAGCTATACCGCAAACATGCACGGATTCCAAGCATGTCGCAGAAGCCCTAGTGCAGATTTTTACACGGTTGGGATTCCGTCAACAAGTTTTGGCGGATAACGGATCCCCATACCGTAGCCTGTTAATGGATGAGATCGTTAAGATCTTGAGGACCCAGCACATCTACACAAGCCCTTATAATTCGGCCGGAAGTGGGTTAGTAGAACGTGTCAACGGAAGCCTCACCACGATGTTATGTAAACTAGGACAAGAGAAACCTGAAGATTGGGACCTTTTTATTCCTGCAGCCTTATTCGCCTACAGGGAAGTCCAACATGCCTCTACAGGATTCCCCCCAGCTACTCTTTTATTCGGCAGACCTATAAAGGGGCCGCTAGAAGCCTTACTTCGGTCCCTGATAGACCAGAAGGCTGATGAGACAGTCGTCTCAGCCAGTAAATATGTGTCGGAATTAAAAGAAAGGTTAAAACTAGGATGGGACCAAGCAACGACCAACCTTAAGCGAGCACGCGCAAAGCACGCTAACCGATACAGGAAAGCTGCGAAAGAAAGAGAATTGCAAGCAGGAGAGAAAGTTTTGTTGCTACTCCTAACCGGGAACAACAAACTACGCAACGGATGGCGCGGGCCGTTTACCGTCCTGAAAAAGATCTCAAGAACTAACTACCAGATCTCTATTAAAGGAAATAGAAGGTCTACCATGTAAATCTGTAAAAGAAATACTTGGAAAGACCGGTGCCATCCTCCGAACATCTCCTGGCGATCGCCATAACTGACGAAGATGACGATAGTTGCAGGGAATTTCCACTGCAAACACACGGAATCTGTCAACGATGTCAAATTCGGCGACACTCTTTCAAACGCACACGGAATACATTCCAGAGAAAGAAAACGTTGGAGCAGATTTCATGAGTAGGAATTAGACAGCGAAGGAGGAGGAAGATGAGAGTGTAAAAAACAGTCACCCGAAGCTACTGATATAGGAAATCTATTTCCATAACGTAGACATGAATATGGTTTCATATCTTTAAGCGGGTACGTCTGTGACATATTGTGATAATAGATTTCATATATCTATTTCATTATCTCCATTTTTCTTTCACCTGGCTTTCACCTACACACGTTTTGTTAACATAAAACCCTCCTTCACTCAGAGATCTGTCTCTTTTTATAATTTAGCACGCCTATTTTATTTTCTATTCTCTATTTCTGTTTACCAACAGACCTATTTAGCTAACGTTGAGCCGGTTACCTGTAATTATAAAGCCAGCGATTGGAAATCGTCGTAATAGGATCAAACAGGGAGAGACGGAACGCGTAGAAAGGGTTGACTATTTCAAAAGAGTCGTAGTTTTGGCTCAGGGGAAGATAAGCTAATGTAGTTGTAACGTATTTTTCGTTAGGCAGTGATCAGGGGAAATAATTTGAGTAGGAGGAGTAGATAATTTGGAACCAAGGGCAGATAATCACAGTTACTCCCCCCCCCTAAATCCGTTCGTTTGGAAGGTAATTAAACACGGTTAGAATCGCCAGATCAAAGGACGGGCTTTGCTCGATTGCCAGAGTCTGCAAGCGGTAAAAGCGTGAATTTTCTCTCTGATTCGCAGATCGACCGAGGAAAAGCCCGAAATCTGAGCGAAGGCGTTAAAAGTAACGAGTGAAGTTCTGCAAATTTAATATATATATCTCTGCCTTTAAACTCAATTTATCCAGTACCGACAGAATTTCAGAGAACTACTAGCTTCGATTTTCTAGACCATTGTTATAGTGGATTTCTTAGTATTTTCGATTTGGAGTAGTTCTAATTCTGTGTTCGCGGTAATTATTTTATTCACTAAGATTTTTCTGTGTAGAGTGATTTAATTGTTAAGTCCGTCATTTTTATTTCACTAGGAGTTTTGTGCAAAGTGACTAGCGAATTAATATAATCTATAGCTAAAGTGTTCCGGCTGTAGCGTAAATCTAACTAACTGATATTAACCAGTAAGAGTTATTTTAATCGTCTAGTAAATGCACTATTCATTATGAGTACTGACGAAATATATATTTATTTCTAATTCATGATGATTAAAAGTATAAATGACTAGCTCTTATTTTACGGAGACTTTTATTAAACGATTCAATATGAGATGCACGTGTAGTTCTATTCATAGTTAAATAACTGAGTGTATGAATATATTATATTTTACGCGGGTTAAGGATAGGATTGAGAATACTATATTATGGTTAAGTATTTGTCTTTTTTTCTCCTTTACACAGTATTGGGTCAAACCCAAAATCTACCAGCGGCTTCCATGTAAATCTGAGAATAACCTTACAAAAGAACTTTTTTACTTAGTAACTGGGTCTTCAAAGTGAACCTGTCTGGCTTCGTGTTTACACCCAGAAAGAGACAGAGTACCAACCCATTGAACATTAAGAATGACGTTGTAACTGGGCTTATAGATCCAGATTGCTTTTTCCCAATTTCATATACATTCAGCCCGTTGTGGCGACCTAACAAACATTAACATTTCCCGACGTTTGACCATTCGTGGTGTGACTGAGAAGGAATTTTTTTATACTGAGAGAAGTTACTGACCTGACATTCCTATGTATTGGAAATCTCAAGCTATTGACACTGTGAGCGCTGTTAAATTTCTTACCTGGTCTAATTAATGTGACATAAACAGTAATCCTAAATAAAAGTAACAAAGTGAGCGTTCCCCGGAGAAGTGGATTTAATCTGTCTTTGAGGAGCTGGGGTTTTCTTTGCCAAAATAACACTGGATTTGCTGTGTTCGTGTGTCCTAAAGATTGTTCAAGAAGGTGCAAACCAAGTAATGGGTAAGAACAAATGCACGTGGCTACTGTTGTCTGAGAAGAGAGGAAGGATGAATGACTAATTCCCATATATATATATATATATATATATATATATATATATATATATATATATATATATATATATATATATATATATATATATATATATATATATCTTGTAGAATCCATGTACTCACGTTGTTTATTTCTGTTAGTAAGTTTTGCTAATACTGTCCCTTTCAGAAAAGACTAACGTATAAACTCTGTTCTTTACTGTAGAGGGAAATCCTAGACCATAGCGTATAAATCTTTGCCTCTTTGGGGGTTAATAACTTTCTTCTAACGGGATCTTGTCTCAACAGAGGGAGGGAGGATTACACCTATGAGTCTATTTCTTTATTAATTTCATTAACCTATGTTTATTTGTATCTGATTGATATTCATAATATTGCAGTTGTAGAGTTTCTTTATAGTAAATAAAATTTACATAAAAACTGTATTTACATGTGTTGGTCAGCTCGTCCCAAAATATCCCTATTCCATAAATATAATTTGTCGCGTCTGTGCGTCTAACTGTCGTCACTTATGTGTGTGTGTGTGTGTGTGTATGTGAGTGGTTGACATATATATTAATATATATGTAGGTATACTGTCTGACTAACAAAGTTCTGTTGTAGAGATAGGCTGACCGAGAGGATCTTCTCGAGTCCAGGGACAGACTCTACCTATTTTTCCACCATTTCACTCGTGAAAATCTATTTCTTATCTTATCTCTCACTAAGTCACCACCTGTCTAGTCCTACTCAGAATGGACCAAACTATGTCTTAATCTCCCTATCAAAAATCTACGACACCAGGTTAGCAACTTCATGAGAACAGCGTAGGTCATTTAACGGTTACAAGAGTAGTTCACGTCCCCAGGTAGTATTAGGGGAAAGGTGACCTTACAAGTTAGAAGCTGTCACGAAATGGTTTTAGACTAGAGACGGTCTACGTATAGTGACAATACCCTAGAGAGAAGAAAGACTGAAATGATAGATTCAGATGAAAAATAACAGTGCAAATGTGAAAGTTGAGACCATTGGCTCCGAGGTTGAGAACCGAGGTTGATTCTTTCCTCACCACTTCGGACGTCTTAATTGCTATGGCCTCGACCCCTCTAACTACCCTAAGGGGATAAGGTTCAATCAAGATTCACATACACCACGATACAGACAACAGGTAGCTATTGTACGTAAATAAAGGTGACTGGTCCAGACTATAAAGGTTCAAGTTTTATTTACACCTATAAACAAAACTCATATACATGTCAAATACGTAAAATTGCAGTGTAAGCCCTCCTGAAACAAACAAATTCAGGAAGAAAAAATGACAAATGATGTATCATCAAAAACAACCCCACCCTTCTCCCACAAGTTTCACCTGTATAGAGAAAGAAGGTAAGATTAAATGACATGAACCACACTGCATTTGATGTCGCGCCTACACTCCAAACTAGCTGGTCTAAATTCTAACTCTAAGTCCACTGATAGCTGGAACGACTACGAAGTGTCTACACAATCTCTGCACAGACTTCGGTTCTACACCGCCTATCATGAAATCTCCCGAACACAACTAACTGCACCTCTAAACTTCAGCAGCTGTCTTCTGCTATGATCTTCAACAAAACTATGTCTCTTTTCTGTCTTTCTGTGCTGACTTCTGTAGAGAGAATGTTCACCCTGTCTCTCTCCACGAACTCTGGAATTGATGTCTAAGGTTTAACAGAACCCTACTGGATTCTGGACTGGAACTGTAGTTGGCTTCTCCTAACACTCCGAATTTACCTGCCCGATTACCTATGACTGGGCGATGGGCTTTCGGCTTTATTATGGCCGTGACGAAGCGACAATAAAATTACAACAACGCTGGCAGCATGCCAAATCTGCGTGTGTAACAGAACGAGCGTCAGAGCTCAGGATTTATCCACCAAATTCCTATTCACTGGAACAATGTCTTCCCCTGCCTGGGAAAACGTATTTTCTTTCTCTCCTTCCGCCCCTGGCAATTAACGCACGACTTTGCGTGTCTGCGAATGCCACAACTGTGCCGTGGGAGAAATTTTTTTGGTATCAAAAATTCTGCTCTTCCCCACAAAAGCCGGTACCTGCTGTTTAGACAAAACAAAACAACAGCTAAACAAACCGTAATAATACATTTCTAATAACACTACCTCCCTGACTCTTCAACACGTTATGCACCTCCATACAAAAAAATCATGCCAACACCGTCCGCTCCTCTCCTGTTCCCTTCTCTACCTGAGCCCACAAGGTAAACATTGGCTAACCCAGATCGCCTGTTCTGCCTGACTAACTCCGAGCAACAACAATATTTTCACTGGCCCGGTCTGGGCAGTCGTACTGTGGCCTACTTCTTACGCTGACCCTACATGCAGCAAATTATTAACACAAAAATACTCTATCTCTAGGAATTCCTAAACTTCCCGTCAATAATAGTAATCACATTCAAAATGTAATACAAAATAATTCCCTTTTAAAATGACTTCTCAAATCTTCTGAATTCACAGAACAATAATGCACAATCAATAACATATAACCCTTTTAGATGCTATCATATACATGCCTAGAAGTTATCCATAATGGTTATCAATTAAATCTCAGTAGTTACAAACACGTGGTTTCAATTTTATGACCACGTGCTTCTCTCTCCCTCGTCCCTCTGAACATCGTATCAAATAAATATACCGTAATGAACGCACCCACTTGCTTCCAATTCTTTTCCAACCACGTGTTCCTGCATAAGTATACATTAATGACAGCACCCACGTGCTTCACTCTCTCTCTCCCCTCTAAACATCGTATCACATAAATATACAGTAATGAACGCACCCACGTGCTCCAATTAATACCTCTATCACTCCCGTGCTTACAGATAGATGGGTAACTATATAATATAAATAACTTGTAGCATTACATTCTCAATAAAATCACAAATACACAGACTCCCGCTATTCTGTACATTTACCTACGACAGAGATGCGGGTTTCTCTCCCGACCCACTTTGCAATAAATACAAAGCACGTCCGTGGCATCTCAACTTTTTAACCATACCGCTATTCCTGAATTAAGGAATTATTATGAACCTCTAAAGTTTCTCAAGTCTATCACTAAGATAGTATTTGATGGCTCTGAAGTTACGAATTTAATTAAACTCAACTTCCCAAGAGACTTACTGCTACGCCTAGACTAGAAAAATTAAATAGAGTATCCCGCTACATTGCTTACCCAAATTCGAATTCCCACTGAAGGCGAACCGACTTGTTTCTGGCACCCGGCTTGGCAATTTACATTAAAAGAGAACGAGAATTCAATTTCGGCCCTATTTATCATCTCAGAACAGCACGCTGACCTCTTGACGTCATATGCGTGGCTTTAATTCTAACCCAATGGTTTCAAAACTCCGTTAGCTCTCGGCCAATCAATCATCGAAAACAATTCTGATGCAATCAGTTACTGCTAACACGTGGTAAAAGGTCACTGACCCCCATCCCCCATTTAGACAAAGAAACGGGAATTTGTCCTAGCCCTATACTGGCAATGAAGCAAAAATGGCCGCAATTAATTTAACTCCCGAAAAATGCGTCTATGGCCACATGCCATATCTTTAAAAAAAGACAATCTGGTGCCAATCCTGATCTAGAATCTATAATCTTAATCTAGAAAAATGCTGCAACCATTCCCTACACACACACTCTATAAACACATAAAGAAGAACCATAAAGCAGATGAGATCAAACTCCCTCGTGATCTCACTCTGAAAAAACGTAAATAATAGAAGGAGAAGAAACATGTAGAAGGATTTTCTGTAATCCCTCCTAGAAAAAGTGAACAAAATGCAAGGAGAAAAAGACATGGGCCATTTGAAAGACAGAATCTCAGTACTTTCGTCACAGAAGCTGATATATTTATGGGCAAGAAACGACGTTTGGTTTCGGGTAGACAATGCCGTTGGTGCCGGAAAGAACATTAAACCATTCTAAAATTTTCTGAAACAGTGGGAAACGAAATAACGACCTTTAGGTAGGACAGTGCAAAATAACAAGAAAGAAAAGAAAGACAGTTAACTCTGTGTCAGCTGTATGGGGGGACACTGACCGAAGGTTGCTACCAGAAATGTAGATTTTTGTGAGAAAAAGAGAATCATATTAGTAGAAGTTAGGAATCTTTCAGACAGTCTGAGCCAAGAAGCCGAAGTCAAAACATCGTGGGAAATTCATCTGCGGTTTTGCAGATACATGATGTATTGAGATATGATAAAGAACATGAAATATGGAAGTTGTTATTGTTACCTTTAAGTAACGTTGAAGTTATTGTAATAGCAAGTGAAACAGAGCAGTATTTGTGCTAGTAAGAATATTTGTACCCAAGGACATTTCGTGCAGTCATCTATCAGTTTTACCTAAGAATAAAGAACAAAATTAGTGCAACAGGACATGTAGATATATATTCATTCTGGGAGTGAAATTAATAACCCCGGAGTTAGTCCGGTCTGACTTACATAAGATAACTCAGAGATCTATATTGAAGTAGAATGGTTGAGAACATTGCATAGCAATTATTTCGTGTATATAAACATTTCTTGACAAGTCAATATATCATCAAGCAACAACATTTGAGTGTATCAACGGCTGAACCTTCTTATCTCTTGGACATTTCCAATGGAGAGTTGCATTTGTTATTACTAAAAGATACAGTTTAATTAAATTTCATCTACTTTGATTTGGTCTTCATTATTATGAGATGTTTGTGATAGAGGAATGTTATTTACACCTGTATGCCGTTATACGACTCATTACCTCTACATCACGTGCCAAAATAACATCAAACATAAATTGCTCTCCGGTCTATGAGCCTTGGGTTGAAACAGTCGACCATCATCACATATATAAAAACAACCCGACAGTTATAGAGGAACGACTAAGTAAGTAAGTAAGATGCAAATGACCAATCACCGCTTGGAGATCATCACTTTTTTTGTTGTTGAAACAATCGAATCCTAAATCTATTTGAACGATGTTGTTTGCGTGTGACAAGAAGTATTTTATCATAAACGTAATTGTGTATATCATTGTGGCTTTTCGACAATTAAAGTCACATAAATGCTAAAGAACTTCACATACTTAAGCTGGCGACACGAAATTCAATCACACTTTTCAATGTAAATACAAGAGGTCGTTTTCTACAAAAAACACTAAAGCAGACGGCACCTGGTTCCTATTACACGTCACTTCCTTTAAAAGATAATGAAAATTACGATGCATTACCGGTTATCAATTTCTGATATGACAGTTTAAATACATGATGTTATCAAACAAAGCGTTAAGTCTATCCACCTGTCACTCGTGCAAGAAATCATCCACTGACATCATATAAATTATATTATAATGCTCGGTCAGTGATGTCCCAAGTAAAGTTTATACCTGCCATTAATTAAACCTGGACAAGCAGTGAATTTATATCAGCAATAAGGGTTGCCCAGTCACTTATCTCTAGAGCACCACTATTGTGAATAATCGTTTCACTGCTTTGAGCAAACGTGCGTTGTTGCTAGTGACCCTCACGGGCTTTTAGAGAGATTGGATGCCTAATTCATTTTACTATTGCCGATAATTACAAAAACAAATATTGCGATACGTATTTTGCGGTATTTAAGAGCTGAACTAAAGCACCTGGGGGGGAGGAGACAATATCAGCATTTTGTAAACGCAGAAAATAGTGGTGGAGTGGGTGTCATATTTACTCACGATAGCTCTCACACACATACACACACATAGGGATTGGAAAAAAATCATTGTTGACAAAGCTTTGGCCTCGATTGCAACATTTCACTTGACACGGTAATCAGTTTGTCCTGCAATCCTCTCAAATTATGCAGGCCATTAATTAATAAGATGCTGTCAACTGACATTTTTTTGGTCTTGATGATTTGCTTCCCTAGAGAGAAAGAGAGAGGGAAGGAAAAGCGTAAACTGTATCAATCTGCGGTTTTCATTCACGGGTAATATCCCATTCAATAATGTATCGGAGGTTCGTAATTGTTTTCACTGCTCCGCCTGTTTTTTCACCATCTTTTAGAAAAGAAGTTAAGAAATGAGCACGTGATTTAGTGATTGAACGTATACTATTCAATTAAAAATATAGCACTTTTTGCTTTCCAAACTTTAACAGCATGACAATATTTTTCTTTCAAAATATGTACATATGTATTTTTCAACATGAAATTTTTTATTTAAAAAAAACATTAATAAACAAACAAGACCAAATAGTGGAGCAACTTGCAGATTTTATTTTTGGAGCATGAAATTAGGGAATGTCTCGCTTAAGGATGAAAAGATACTGACATCATTTTTAAAAACCTATTTTCAATGAATTAACTAAATGTAAGTGAACTTGTAATAAAGAGGACTTCTGGTGCACATAGTAGTAGAGTATTGAGACCATACTTCTCATTTTGACGGAAATGTTTCGCTGATCACTGATGTGTCCAGTTGTCGTGAAAACTATATAAAAAGACAGCTTGAACAGACCCGTTTTATTTCCATTGACTCCTACCTTATTGATATTTGAAGTACTTGTAATTGGACTGCTACAACAGTCTACGGTGATACATCAATAAATAATAAAGGAAATATGAGGCTTTGTAAATAAATGTAAGTAAATAACAGACACTCGTAAGACAGAAAGAAAGAGGACACCAGAGAACAGAAAAGAAATATAAGTATTAGGCTGACCGGGATATTGAACCAGTAAAAGAGATATAAGTAAAAACAATATAAGAGCAGGACTGGGAAGGTCGGAGGTCAAGGGCCAAGAGAAGCTAACTATAAACGAGGAATGGAAGAACAGTAGAAAAGGCAGACACGCGTTCAAACTGCTGAAAGAACCTACAAGGACGTGCCCGGTCAGAGAAGAACTAAAGGTGCCCTCGAACAAAAAGCTGTGGCGTCTCGTCTCGGTGCAGCATACTTCATGATAGAGGAACCACACTGCCAAGAATGTCAGGAAGAAAATGACATAGACCACTACCTGATCCACTGTAGAAAATATGATCAACAGAGGCTAGAACTAAAAACATACTTTAGAAATCACAATATAGACATGACAGGTGATAAGGTTTTAAGTATAGATGCCCCAGGGGAATCCCAAACAATACTTAAACGATATATACATAAAACAAAGGAAAATATATAAGGTTAATAACATTGACAATATTGGTAATATAAACAAAAATAATACTTCAGAAAAGACATTCAACCAAATAGAAATTAAGCAACGAAAATTAACAAATCATTAATAAAAAAAATATAAAAAAAATAAACAAACAGAAAAATTTGCAAACTTATTAACTACTCATTGGACAAGGGAAAGACAACGTGGTTTTAAAAAATCAACTCAAAAAGAACAAATACTAATACAAATTAAAACCAAGTGCAAAGGACAACAGTTATCTATATACAATACAAAACTGAAAATAAAATTACAAATACTAATATAAATTAAAACCAGCAACTGCAAACGACAATAGTTATTTAAATTTAAAACAAAATTAGTAAATAAAATGACACTAAATACCCCAATTACAACCAATTTTCAGGTTGAACAGGGTAGACCAAGATGGAACGAGAAGAGGCAATAATGGTCAGTTGTTAAGTGCCCGCTCTCCACCCATCACCTTTTCAAAACAACAACAACAAACATATTGAACTAGCAATCACCCAAATGGAGCGATCGCCTCGCAGCAAGAGTTAATCGTGAAATGACACACAGCCAGTTTAGCGGCCCCCCCCCCCACCCCCCCCCCCCAAAAAAAAGTACCTAATTTGTCGCAGTCATTTTTCACAACACTTACCCAACTATGGAATTTAGGATTCGTGAACGTCCCAGACATTTATGGTCTAAATCATAAATATACATTTAAAAAGATGAATAAGACAGCACAGCACTGGTTGGTTTAAGTGACGGGTGTGTGAAGACATAAATAAATAAATAAAGAAACATGAGGCATGCTAGCAGTAAATAAATAAATAATGGTAAATAGCAGGCACTCGTAAGATAGCAGAAGCAGGGTTTCGGTGCCAAACAATTTTCCGATTACCACTCATCAAATTTTAGAAGCCCGACTCCGACTACAGTTTTTTTTTAAACTAGTGATGTGGCATAAAATTATGCACTTATATGGAGTTATATGCATAAGTATGGTATGTGTGCGACTAAATGAATACGTGGCTTTCATAGACTACATCTTAAACTATTCACTCATTCATACAGTAATACAAAATAACAAATCATCCACACCTGCACACAAATGACTGCTTCGTCAAACACCATGAGGCAAAATAGTTTCATTTTAACAACGACGGGAAAATTGACAGTGTATATAGTTTATTTTCATTTCTTGTGTGCTTTTTTCTAAATGTGCCAACAAATTTCCAATTGTGATAAAAACTTTATTTATGATCAGAAGCAACTGACATTTTCATACATAATGTAAAAATGGAAGTACTTTAACATGATAGTGGTTTCAGGAGTTCTACTACTTTAAAATGTTATTTTAAATTTCTTAAGCGCACCCTCCCCTCCCCCCTTTGCATAGATCAAACGTGGATCTGCTTTGACTTAAGTCTGGTAAACTTCGGAGTCGGGACATTTTTACCGACTCCGACTCCACAGTCCTGGACAGAAGGAAGACACCAGACAACAGAAAAGAAATTTAAGAGATAGACTAATCTAACCAGCGACCGTCTAAATGGCGACATCGCCTCGCCGCGAGAGAGAATCGTGAAAGCATACACAGCCAATCTATCCCCTCCCCCCTCCAAAAAAGTGCCTCATTGGCCGTGGTTACTTTTTCCTAAGGAATCTAGGACTTGTAAATGACCCAGACATTTACAGACGCTGTTACTAATATAAATTTCGCTGTGTGTCCGTTGCAGCACACCTTTAACTTACACGTAGATATTTGTTTAATGTATGAGAGACTATACTTGTACTTCTTAAAGTAACCCAATAATATTAATCACGACGGGTCTCATGCCGGTTCGCTGACGCTTCTCGAGTATTATTACACAGATGTCTTTAATCTGGTTATTGTGACTCGTGATTGGTATTCGTTCTCTCAAAGTCATACAAAAAAGCTCCTTAGCCAAACTTCAAAGATTTATTGAAAAATTCAAAATCAAGATTCAAATGCAATAAATCAAAGAACAGAATGGATGTGATACGTTACATAAATATAAGTGTTAAATAAGTTCTTCAATAGTGTCTTTAAAAATCTTCTGACCTTAGCAGTTATCTTTGCCGAATAACCACTACCAATGTATCCTTGTGGTGAGATAAAGGGTTCTTGTTGTTGTTTAAATAGGGCTGCTGAGCTTATGGGTCTTTTGCAGCCAATACCAAGTTGAAGAGTGCTTGGTATTATCTACACTGTAGATCTAGGCTTTTCCTGTGACTTTTCTGCCATTTCGAAAAGTGTTGAGTTGAAGTCATGAGCTCTAATTTCTAGCTTGGCTTGCATTTAAAAGATCGTCACATCTGATCCCAAGCTAGGAGGAAGAAGCGTGTGGCATACTGTGCATTCTCCGTTATCCAAGGAGGATCTACTCTAGAAACAATGAACTAACTAAAAATGTACCTTGATAAAATCGTTTCTGCATTCAAGTTTGAGAGTATTTTAGTGTTTGTTCGGAATGTGGAACAAATATAGGATATATTTAACTGTTATCATTGCAGACTTGGCATACGTTTGTTGAAGGACCTGACAGGTGAGGATAACTTGGTTTGTCAAACGAGAAAATAACGTTGTGGTAATTTACTTAGTATGTTCTATACAGCCCACGTGACAGTTTTAAACCGAAAACTGGTTTTTCTTGAAATAAGAAATTGAACTCATTCTAACCCACGAGCCGTAAGGTGCGCCAGATTTGGTTTAACTAAGTTCATGGTTGAAAAAATCCTAATGTGTACGGAAAGGCTAAGATGACGACATTTACACACTAACCTTGTGGATCATGCATGGATTCTCCGACATCAAACAAACTTCTGACATCGGGTGCCCTGTTTCACACGTTGGTGTGCTATCGAAAGCGTGTGTTGAGTCAGGAAAACACCGGTGATGTCGCTGCTTCATTGAAATCACATGATTCTTTAACCAAGACATGACAATCTTCTTTGTTTAAAAAAATGGTCATTCAAAACTTTCCTTGAAATAGATAATCGTTTTAAAACGGAATTAGCCGTCAAATGTTACATCCTAACTGGATGACAACATGATATGTTCTCAGAAAGCTCATATTTCAACTTTAAATCAGCCACAGTGGTCCTTCAAAACTTTATAAATGGTCCTTCAAAACTTTCCTTGAAATAGATAATCGTTTTTTTGAACGGAATTAACCGTCAAATGTTACATCCTGACTGGATAACAACAACATGATATGTTCTCGGAAAGCTCATCTTTCAACTTTAAATCTGCAACAGTTTAAACACCTCTTAGTGGTCACATGTCACAACCTGCGCAGATCAGCTTTATCAGAACAAGCATGCTGGTTAGGCATTAAAGCAGCCCCACGGGCGGAAGGCAATATCCACATCTAGATTATGACATGAAACCGAGCATAACCGCATAAATTAAGTGTAAAACGGCAGTTAAGTCCTTATAATGTTGAAGGGTATTGATCAATTTAACACAGCTTGTTATTTTAGATTTGTCTACCTCTATTGTCTCGAAACGTCGCTGGCAGATGAATAATCTGTTATTGTGCAGTTGTCGCCTTAATACTGCCTTATTCCATCTCCACTTCAGCTTGGTTTGAGACAAACGCATTCAACGTGTTTGGATGATTGGTTGAAAAGAAGGATATATCATATCAAAATGAGATGTTGCATAGCGATCCAAACTGTTGACTGTAAGATATTTTGTTGGACGATAGATTAATCAGTATGACGTTGATTTATGACGTGCTTGCGTCATTGATTTATGACCTCGGGTCAATTTTGGCCAAAAATGGAATAAAGCAAAATTAAGGCGACGCCTTGATAACGACAGACCGTGTTTTTTTCATAACTGCATTACTATCATCTTATCCACATACTCTCGAGCATCTCGTGTTCTAGAACAAGTCTTCTGCTGTTAATGAATAAGAAAATAGTTGACTTAGGTGCATCCCAAAAGTTAGCAAGCTACTGTATTTTCAGTCTTTATAGCAGGTGCCTCTGTTTGCTGTTAGCACTAACTTTCAGGATTCGTGTATTCTTCATTCTTTTCATGTTGACAGCATCGTTTCTTATTCTGTTCCTTATTTCGGCATTCGCATCATTGCTCTATTTTTTTTTTAATTTAATGTTAGCATTAGCATCGTGTCTCACTATGTTTCTAATGTATTGGCTATATTTCAGGCAGCAGTTTTAGCCAAATCTTTGTTAACTGCCACGTAATGTTGATATTTCAGGCAGCAGTTTTAGCCAAATCTTTGTTAACTGCCACGTAATGTTGATAAAAACTAAGCCCTGAAAATAATTTGAGCCTCTATCGGATAGCTTGAAGCAGCCCTGCAAAGGGCTAGTACCGATAAGGAAAATGGAAAAGACTCACATTATCTATATGCCAGCATGATGATGTGCTGAAAATGACTTCAGCTGAAAATAAAGTTACTTTGCGTCTGTTAGGCATGCAGCGTTGTTATTCGAACCGCTGGGATCATACACGCCAAGTGTTTCTTTCTATTCACAAAATTCTGCGTTGCTCGTTCTAATATAAGAACTGAAATGATACGAAACAAGGGCTGATAGGATCTGTAGTTTACCACTAAAACGTCCCTCCTGTGACTGACTGGCCAACATTAGATCATAATCTTCATTTTGACAGCCATGTCAAGTGGCTGTGATTCTGTGAAGGAGTACGGTGTACCTTTGAACATCAACATTATAATATTATACGGCAAACATGAAAAAACATTGAAAGCTACTAATATCATTTTAAAAATATTCTGAGTAATTTTACAATTATTTCCCTTTGGCATTAAATTTCACCAAAGTGGCCTTCCTTTACCAAAATGGGACAATATCGATCTCTTGTGCTACACAGCGATAAAAAGCCAGCCCTGAAAAGAACTTTAAGCTTCTATTTCTAGCATGTGAAGCCATAAGAAGGACGTCCTAAAATGGACTCCCCAGCCGAGCCAAAGGTGTTCGAGGATTGTTTGGTAGGTTATATTCAGTTTTAGACCATCTTCAGTCACCAGGCTGGTTAGGATACCAAGGGAAAACACAATCATGTAGACCAATGTCACTCAGAACACGAATTGTAAACATTACATCAATTTTACGTGACTAAGACATTTTATAATAAAATAAACGAACAATCTAACACTTATAGACATACCCTTCAGACAACAAAAGTACTTTAAGGACAGTGACTTGTAGCTTATTACAAGAGCAAGTCAGCTCGGCATATTCTCAGCTGTATGAGCTTGATGTGAATTCGAGAAGTATTCGAACTGTGTCTGGGGCGGCTTATATATTTTTATTTCAGTCAGTTTGACGATTGAGTCTGCGTTTGATTGGTTTTGCCTCGCTCAATTCAATTGGTTGTCTCCCTTTACAGCTCCTGCTTTTGATTGGTTTTCTCCTGTCCAATTCGATTGGTTGCTTCCCTTCTTGCCTGTGCATAATGAGGTAACCAATATTTTTTTACTGGGAATCTTCTTCTTCTTCCTCGTTCGTCCTGAACAGGACGTTGGTTAAAGTGAGTTCCACCGTTATTCACATTTTATGGTGAAAATCCTATGAGAAGTTACTTTAGTTCTACCGTTATTCACATTTTATGGTGAAAATCCGCTGAGAAGTTACTTTCCACGGCGCAGACTCACAAACACAATGAATATTTACGGTTAAATCATAAAGAAACTTATTTTCCACTGCTAAAATCTAGTGAAAATGAAATTTACAGTCCAAATATTAGAGACGTTTGGTCCCGTGTCGCCATATGGCCCAAGTAATAGCATCGGCTGGAAGAGATCAAAATGTCTGGCGAGTAATAACATCAGATGAGAGAGATTGAAATGTCTCGCCTAGTAATAACATCAGATGGGAGAGATTGAAATGTCTGGCGGGTAATAACATCGGATGAGAGGGATTGAAATGTCTGGCAAGTAATAAGATCGGATGAGAGAGATTGACATGTCTGGCCTAGTAATACCATCGGATGAGAGAGATTGACATGTTTGGTAAGTAATAACAGCAGATGGAGGAGATCGACATGTCTGGTGAGTGAAAACATCGGAAAGAAAATATTGAAATGACTGACCCAATAAAAATTTTGGATGGAAGAGATCGAAATGTCTGGCCAGTAATTGAATGGAAGAGATCGAAATGTCTGGAGAGAAGTACAACCACCACAACAATGGAAAGACAGTATTATTGTAAAGTTACCGAAGAAAGGTGATCTATCAGACTGTAATAACTGGCGTGGTATATCTCTATTATCAGTACCTGGAAAATTATTATGTTGCATGATGTTAGAAAGACTTAAATTGCATGCTGACGAAAAGATCAGAGAAGAACAAGCGGGTTTCAGGCCGAAACGATCATGTATTGATCAAATATTCACACTAAGAACAATTATAGAAGAATCAGTGGAAAGGCAATCGCCACTTATTATCACCTTCGTCGATTTTCAAAAAGCCTTTGATAGTCTACACCGCCCATCATTGTGGAAGATACTTACAATCTATGGTTTTCCAACAAAATATGTGAATATAATCAAAGCGCTATATGACAATGCAAGATGTTGTGTTAGAACAAATAAAGGGAATACAGAATGGTTTACAGTAGAAACAGGGGTGAAACAAGGCTGTATTATGTCACCACTACTTTTTGGAATAGCTATTGATTGGGTTATGAGAAACTATACCCACAATGAACAATTGGGTATAAAATGGACAAATGGAAAATTCCTGGGGGACCTGGATTTCGCAGATGATGTAGCATTCTTAAGTTCAACACCAAGACAATCCCAAGAAGCAATAAATAATTTGTGTCATCTCTCGGTTAAAATTGGTCTCCAAATAAATGCCTCTAAAACTAAAGCTATGAACTTTTCTAACGAGACCTTTGATATCATCTTGAACGGGGAAAAACTACAGAAAGTTGAAAGTTTCAATTATTTAGGCAGTAAAATGACTCAGGATGGTGACACAACAAGAGAAATCCATACTAGAATTGCTTTGGCAGCTAGCGCCTTCAATAGATTATCTAACATTTGGAAATTACGATCATTGAATATACATACCAAGCTTCGTCTGTTTAATTCAAATGTTATCTCAGTGTTAACATACGGCTGTGAGAGTTGGAAAATAACAAAATCATTGGAGAACAAGCTGAATACATTCGAGAACAAATGTCTTAGAAAACTCATGAACATCAGTTGGAAAGAATTCAAGACTAATCGACAAATAAGAGAAGACTCTAGGCAGAAATATGTCTCCGACTATATAAGGAAAAGACGATGGTCATATATCGGTCATGTCCTACGAATGCAAAACAACAGAATACCACTACAGGCGCTCACTTGGGTTCCTGAGGGTAAGCGGAAAAAAGGAAGACCAAAAGAAACACTCAGAAGAACAATAATAAGAGAAGGAAGAACGTTGGGCCTAAATAATGTGCAAGAGCTAAGAGGAGTGGCGTCACAACGAACAACCTGGAGAGCACTGGTTTCTGCCTTATGCGCCGTGTTTGGCGCTTAAAGAATTTATTATTATTATTATTAATTGGATGGAAGCGATCGAAATGTCCAGCCAGTAATTGGATGGAAGCGATCGAAACGTCTGGCCAGTAATTGGAGGGAAGAGACTGAAATGTCTGGCCAGTAATTGGATGGAAGCGATCGAAATGTCTGATCAGTAATTGGATGGAAGAGATCGAAATGTCTGGCCAGTAATTGGATGGAAGTGATTGAAATGTCTGGCCAGTAATTGGATGGAAGCGATCGAAATGTCTGGCCAGTAATTGGATGAAAGAGATCGAAATGTCTGGCAAGCAATTGGATTTCCATCCAATAATTGGATGGAAGAGATCGAAATGTCTGATCAGTAATAACATCAGATGGAAAAGATTGAAATGTCTGGCCAGTAATAACATAAGACGGAAAAGACTGAAAAATTGTCCCAGTAATAACATCAGATGGAAAAGAATTAAATGATTTGCCCCAGTAACAACATCGGATGGAAGAGCTTGAAATGTCTGGTCCTAGTAATACCATCCATTGAAATAGAATGACAAGCTTTGCCCGAGTAATAACAACGGATTGACGAGACTGAATTACTAGCCTCAGTATCCGATATTATCACACGATGAACGAGACTGAAATGCCTGACCACAGTATTGACACCATATGGAGGAGTTCCTATATCAGATCGAAGATGCAACTCCAAAATAAAGAACATAATCCGCTTTCTCGTGTCCCTTTTTGCTCCTTAAAGAGTATGGACCATGACTGCAGTCGGTCTTTGCAGGTAGCTTGCACCAACATACGGGAATTTCACTTGCTCATGTACTGGTGGTTTATTTAAAAAGATGACTTCATTAGCCTCCATGCGCCTCACGAAAATCCTCCCAACTAAACATAATTACCGATGTTTGTTACGTCGGTCGGTCTCACTCAAAATAGTAACTCGCGCCAGAAAAAAAAGAGCGCAACGCACGGTGTGCAACTTGCGCGGCGTGGGTGTTATATAAAACAAATACTTTGGTTTTTTTTTTTTTTTTTAATTCTTTCACGAAATTAGTAGCGCTCGACAAAGAAAAAGTGCGTAAAAATTGGTGTGCATTAGCCCTCACCCGATGTACAAATAATGAAAACTTGAAAGTTTTTGTTAAAACCACTTATTGTCAGGGAACACTCTTTGAATACAATCCATGCACTTTCACACGAAATGTTGTCATCAAAGAACTTTTAAATTGAATCTAAAATAACGTAATTCTCGCCGTGTGTACGTTGGTCACAGCTGAGGAATGCAACCGTGTTGAAAAATTGTATTGTTTCCATTATATATACTCTCCCGAAAATAGTTACAATCAACAAAGATAAGCGTTCCAATGACGGTGTTCATGAACAGTTTGATTCACTGTATAATGGAAAGAAACCAAAAACACTCTAAGAATGTACTTCTATCTGCTCATCCGGGAACGGAAACAGCACACTATAATTAAAAACCCGTCAAATGTGACGGGTTATTGCTAGTAAAAACATAAGTAAAAGCAACATTCCAGAATCATTAGTATTCATGCGATAAATTGTTGCCAATGTAAGTCAAAGAGAGAGTTCTTCAGTGGTACATTTTTCCTATTTTCTCATCCGGACGGAAATCACAGACAATCACTATATAATCAGCCAAGCTCACTACAAGCCATAGAGCCGTGCTTCTTAACGCTTTAGAGGTCTCGCATCCCTTTACAGCATCTTTAAAAAAAACCTCGCACACCATTATCTTCTAGCTCACAAAATATGCAAGAAATGCGTAAAAGAGATACAAGTATGTTTTGAGCAAACAGTTATTTACAAAATGTTACCAAGGTTCGGTTCTTAATTCACGTTGTCACTGTTCTATTGTGTACGAATACATTTGAATTATAAGTGTTACATAGTGTTAATGATGATCCGTCTTTTGAAATATCTAGCATGCCTTGCACCCACAGGTGGTACATGCATCCCTGGTTAAGCAGTACTACCACCGACGAATGGAATGACAGAAGAATGTTAACAATTCTATGTACAGTTATTTTTAAAAAAAAACGTCCTCTACGTTTTACAAATAACAGTTGACAAAAATAAAGATAAATAAGATGACGGTGAATGGAGCGAAAACAAAGAAATAATGTGATGACGTGTGTGATATTTTTAGTAATCTCAAAAACACGTGAAGTCTTTCGGCCTATTTTTCCTGCCACACGAGTAGCATACAGTATACAATGAGGTAAACAGGTATCATTCAGGCGGCGCGCAGGCGGCGCGCCAGGCGGCGCGTGACTTTTATATAGCAAAAACGCCAGGCGGCGCGTGACTTTTATATAAGCGCATTCAGGAGGCGCAAGATGGCGGACTTGAGATAACAAGAAGAGCGGTATATTTAGAGTTTTTTTATATAAGGAAAATGTGGCAAAATGGCGGACTTGAGATAACAAGAAGAGGGGTATATTTAGAGTTTTTTTATATAAGGAAAATGTTGCAAGATGGTGGTTTTTAATATAGTAATATATTATTGTTGTTGTTATTAGTATAGCCAACTTAGGTAGTATTCTGGCTGTGTTAGACAAACAAGAAGAGGATAATAGTTAGAGGTATATTTATAGATAACGAGAAGACTTTTAGACAATAGGAAGACGATAGTTAGACGATATATTGAGACATATATTTAGATAACAAGAAGACGATATGTATACGAACAGTTATATTTAGACATATATATTTTACAACAGTTATTTTACAACAGTTATACAACAGTTATACATATATTGAGACAAACAAGGGATGATATAGTTAACAAAAAACCGTTTTAGTTAATATAGTTTTTATTTTTTCAAATACTAAAGGGCAACTCTCAATCGCTTGGTAGGTTTCTTCTTCTTTTTTGGTAGATTAGGGACATCGGCCAGGTCTGTGGTGGGAAACCAACTCGGGTCTGGGGATACTGGACAGCTAGACTTCATGTATTCGTCAAACAGGTTAGTGAAGGTGGTAGGTTTCTTCGGGGGTAGGACATCGGATAGGTCTGTGGTAGGAAACAAACTCGGTTCTGTTGGTTGGTAACAGCTGGAGTTGATGTACTGGTCAAATGTGGTGCCAGTAGTAGGATAGGTATCCGTGCTTGGTGGCTGTAATCGGTCAAATTCGGCGAGGATTTCGCTCTGTAATGTCAATAAATGGTCAAACTCGGGTCGAGTTAACGTAATGCCGGTTGTGGTCGGAAATTTGAGGTAGGATTCACCAAAATATCTTCGCACGTGCAGTAAAGGTTGGCCTCGGTAAACACTTACACACGCAGCCTTCAGACCACTAGCCAGAGGCTTAAGCATTTCATCACTTCTCTTGATGTAGACCCAGTTGTTGGGAGCAGTCATTTTCAACGAGGTGTATCCGTCGTTAATAAAGTGTCTTCCGTTTATATACAGGAATACCAGTTCAATCTGGTTTTTTTAGGCGTGCCCTAGCTAGGATTTGATTCGTCGAACATCGATCGTGTGTTAGGTAGGACGTGATTCGTCGATGTATTGCGTGGGAACAATGACACATGGCTGTATTGGGGAGAAACCCGATACCAAAAAATACACACACCTGTCTATTGATTTCGTCCCTTGTTTATCAAAGTGGGGTTGAGTTTCACTAGCCAGGGTCTGACTAAGCGCGTAATTAATCGATCGTTGGCGTGTTGTCTAGCCGAAAATGGTAGTAGGACCCGCTGCATAGTACCACCTCGTGTTTTGATCAAGATGAAATAAATGGCGTAGAGCCCGCAAACGTTGGTGACTACATCTTGTAAATGTCTGGCGTTGTAGTTAACAGGTCGCGTAGAGTTTCTGGCTATAAAATTAATCAAGTCCGAGTGTGTAGGTGGTAGGCCAAAATATTCAAAAGTACCAAGTCCGTTATAATATAGGGCGACCCAGTGGTCACCGGGGCGATAGCTAGGATCAGTGTTGATGACGAAAGCAGCCGTCTTGGTCGGATCGATGCGTAGAGGTAATTGGTCACGAGCTAACACTTTAACGAGCCCAGTTCGTTTAACAAATATGTCAAACAGGAGGATGGTGCGTATCTCGTCTGTATTCATTGTCTAAGTAGTGTAGTCTGTCAAAACTTGGCGGGATTTCGAGATCGCCAAGATCGAGTCTTGCGTGGTGTGACCTCGGTGAATGTAGGTTTCTTCTTCTTCTTCGGTGGTGGATTGGGGACATCGATCAGGTGGTTGTCTGTGGTTGTCGTAGGAAACCCACTCGGTTCTGGTGCTATTGCACACCTAGAGTTCGTGTATTCGGCAAACGTGTTAGTGGAGGTGGTAGGCTTCTTCGGTGGTAGATCTGGGACATCGGTCAGGTGGATATCAGTGCGTAGTGCCTGTAGTCGGGCAATTTCGGCGAGGATTTCGCTCCGTAAAGTTAACAACTCTTTAAGCACTTCATCACAACTCTTGATGTAGACCCAGTTGGTGGGAGCAGTCATTTTCAACGAGGTGTATCTGTCGTTATCACTGCGTTAATAAAGTATGAGTGTCTCCAAAAGTCTGTTTATATGTAGGAATACCAGTTCAATCTGGTTTTCTTAGGCGTGCCCTAGCTAGGATTTGATTCGTCGAACATCGATCGTGTGAACAGACTCGTGTGTTAGGCAGGTTGTGATTCGTTGAAAAGGATAGTTGACGTAGTTGTGTGTGAACAATGACACATGGTCGTATTGGGGTGAGGAGAAACCCGATAGCGAATATTCATAAAATGGTGGGTAAAACCTTAAATAGACGAAGGGTTCGGGTTCTTGTGCCGCTGTCTTTTGGTGATGTTTTTACTCCTGTTGATCGTTTTCTCGAGCCTCGTGACGCTGTATATAGCGTATTAACACCCGCCGTAGGAACTCTACTGTTAGCTCGACAAGGTGGTCATGTGGGACCACCCGTAGAAGGACGTCCTCTAGGTGCATATTAACTAGATCCTCATCCGATGACGTCAGACAGGGATGGGCTAGTTAGTTCGGTTGTTCATCCCGACAACCTTCGCAATACCGAGACCGGTTCGCCTGGAGGTAGCTTAATATGGAAGTAAGGATGTTCCGACGACGTGAAGGCATCTGTAAAAATGAAAAAATAAAAACAAAGTTACTATATATCTATAGATAAGCGTGACATATCATAGTTATCAACTACTCAAAAATATGACAGGGAATTTCCGATGTTGGGTGAATGTAATTACATATTGCTGTACACGGGGGTAGTTGCATCTTAAATATTGTATATCACGATTAATAACGATACTCATTTAGTGATATTTAAATTAACTGTGTTCCTGTCATGCTCTGTCCGATTTGCTGTTCCTTAGTGTGTGTGTGTGTGTGTGTGTGTATGTGTGTGTGTGTGTATGTGTGTGTGTGTGTGTGTGTATGTGGCTGTTGTTTTGCTCCAAGCTTGTTCCACCCCGGGCGGTCATCTGGTAAGCATTATGTTGGACTTATTTGGTAGTGTTGTGGTACAAAAAGGTTGTTGTAGACGAGTTATCGTTACTCTTGTTAAATACTAGTCCCCTATATTTTATTTTTATACCTAGCATCGAAATGACTTACAATTAGTATTTATGCTCTATCTATGTCTAAAGCTAAATTAACACATAACAAGTTATTAAGTTAGCTTTCTTGGTTTGATAGACTCGTTCACTATTGATTATCTGTAACGATTTAAAGAGTCTTGTTAAGGTATTATTTCTATAATATTGTGTATGTTCGTAAGCAATAACACGGGCTTTTTGTGTGTTTCATGAAAGTGTAGATACACTCCGCAAAAGTGGTCTCACCAGAACTTTGTTATCTATGTAGATGTATTATAGTCTGGTTACAAACAACAAGCTGATTTAGAAGTAACTTTATCCTTTTTATTGGAAGGAGTTGTGTTATTATCGTTTACATGAATATAACAATTGATTGTCCCAAACCCTTCAGACAACTATGTTACTACTTGATTTGAGAAGAAAGACTTTTTATAAACATTCTTGAGTGAATCCCCCTTTACCTAAGCGCTATAGAATAAAGAGGAAAATATAAAATAAAAAACTAATTTGGTTTTGTGTTGTGTTGTGTGTGTGTGTGTGTGTGTATGTGTGTGTGTGAGTGTGTGTGTGTGTGCGTGTGTGTGTGTGATGAGAATATAAGACGCTGAGAGGTGAAGTGGGATCGTAGGCAACTACTCCCTAGAAAGAAACCAATCGATGGCCCCACAAAACAGCGCGTGTAAATTTCTGTTCACGTCACTAGGGCAAAACACAATCGAACAATAGTAGGAAATTTATAAAAGAAACATTCCTTCGTTCATGTGTTCGAATCCGCTACTTAAGGTTTTTACTTTTTTTTTATTTTATTTTTTATTTTACAAATGCGGCATGTGGTGATAGGTTTTTATATTGTCTCCCAATCGTACCAAACAGGAGGCGACCATGGAAATATAGTACATTAAATAAAAAGAAATATGTATGTGAGGTGATAGAAATATCCCTGCCAGGTTATAGAAATATACCCTCGAGGTGATAGAAATATCCCTGCCAGTTATAGAAATATGCCCTCTAGACGACATAAATATGCCCTCTAGACGACAGAAATATGCCCTCTACACGACAGAAATATGCCCTCTAGACGACAGAAATATGCCCTCTAGACGACAGAAATATGCCCTCTAGACGACAGAAATATCCCCTCGATATGATAGAAATGTGACCACCGGGCAAACAATATTACATTAGTAAGAGATAAGCAAAGAAATCTCATCACGACAGTAAAGGGGCAGGAAACAAGATGGGCAGGGCATATCAGAAAAACTCTGAACAAGGAACCATCAGAGACAGTTCAATGTTCCTCAAGCTGAAAACGCTCAAGCTGTTAATACAAACATTCCACGGAAGGAAGAAACCATCACGTCAATCAAGGGGTTAAAGAATGGAAAAACGCCTGACCACGATAACTTAAATGCAGAGCTAGTAAAGTATGAACGTGTGTGTGTATGACCAAGGGCGTTAAAAGAAAAAAAAACTACGTGTGTTTTGAGTTTTATTAAACATGGATGAGAGAGAAAGAGAGATAGAGAGACAAACTGAGAAAGAAAGACAGAGAGAGAGAGAGAGAGAGAGAAAGAAAGACAGAGAGCGAGAGAGATAGTGACAGAGAGAGAGAAAGAGAAAGACAGAGAGAGAGAGAGAGAGAGGGAGAGAGATAGAGAAAGAGAGAGAGAGAAATAAAAAATGCCCCGCGCGCGCGCTGTGTCAGAAAGATATTGATTTAAAAACCACGCGCTCACGATACAAGTGACGCCCTATCGTTTAAAATTTGTGTTATAACAAGATCTTGTGTAGTTCAGTACTGTTAAAAAAATGCTATGTTCTAAATATTCTCTTTAATTTTCTTTTTATATTTGTTATTTTAACACAAATAAACCTCGCAAAAATGAACAAAAACACTTGTCTAACAGTAGGTGACAAACATGACTAAGTTTTAAACTAAGGAAAATTATTATCCTATAGTACATAATCGGTTAAGTCTTATCAACCACTCTTTAAAAATGTTATGTCAAGATAAAAAATAAAAATTTAGTATCTGAGTTAACATCTTAACAGATAAAAATAACAAGTGACGATCTGCGTTAACACACCGATATTAACAGTTAGACTAATCTGAAACAGCCTTTAGCAACACTGGCTAGTGCACAGACATATCTTTTAAATAGAAAACATATATTTTTAAAGTTATTTATGGTATCCTAACGAAAACACTTATATTTTGAAACAGCCTTTAGCAACACCGACTAGTGCACAGACATATCTTTTTGTTTAAATATTTAATACAATACGCACTCAACTAAAAACTTTTTATAATTTTATTAAACAGAAATAATTTTACACCCTAACACACGAAAAAACAGATATTTTTAAAGTTATTTATGGTACCCTAACAAAAATTAGTTGTCTTTTTGGTTTGTAACTAAGAAGTAAATTTAACAAAGAAAATAGAAATAAAACGGACCACACAACGATCAAAAGTTGGTATATATATATATAGTCTATTGTAGAACATACCTACCACACGCTTACATGCTCTCTGTTTGAATAACATCGGTGTGAAGCCCGTTTTCCCCCTTGTCTGTGTCTTTACCACGAATTGGTAATATGGTGCCATATAGGGTAGATAAATTGTTATATCAGACATGTGTAGCCCCGAGATCACCCTCAGATAGTGAATATCATGGAAGAACGACAAAACACCGATTGCCAAGATGTGATAATTGCACGTTAACAAGTGCTCGTTGCATAACGTTAGGTTACACATGGTTATTATCTGTTCCAGCTCTACCTCTGTAACACGAACATTCGCCTCTAAACTAATAATCCCGAGATATATTTCCACCCATGATAACATTGTCATCGGGTTCACTGAGAATTGTATTGTATGTAATATGTGGCGCTCTAGACTGAGATATTCATTCGCGGTACGGGTGTTGCAATATAGATCGACTAAATCACGAACCCTCAACACACCCCCTTCTTCAAACTTGGTAGCTATGAATAGACAGGTTAAGCCGACAAACTGAAAGTTTTCTATGTTTAATTGCTCCTTACTTCCATAATGTTCTAAAAGAGCGATGGTTAACTGAAATGTTTGTTTCTGGCATTTATAAGCTTCACAAACACCTGAAACCCATTCTAATAAAACCAAACGCGCTTTGTTACTGATGTTTCCCGGTATAAAAACAAATCTAGGGTTCTCAGGAATTACTTCGAGCATCGCCTTTAAGTCGGCTAAGTTAAAATCTGTGTTACGATACCCAACACTAAAAATTGCTGCCTGTTACGTGCAGTCTTTGATATCTTACAATATAATACATTTGTATGCTTGTTATGTTCGCAAATATTTTGTAAACAAAATAGATACTTTTTAGTGCTTAAGGAAAAGTCATTATTGAGTTACTTCCCTTGAAAGGAGTGTCGTCACTTTCGATCGAACTCCGCGGATGAATCCAGTTTTACTGCGATTTATTCTTTGTTTGGGTAGAAATAGGTTGTTCTTGCTTCAGTGTATCTATGGCCTGAATTTATGTGTATTGTTTGTCTGGGTAGGACGAGTCTGTCTTATATCTGAATATCTTTGCATGTCTAAGTCGAATTATATGGTCTTTTGCCTCTAGAAAGGTCAAAGGGCTGTTCGGCGGATGTGTCGCTAGAGAGGTGTGATTTGGCTTCGCCCTGATGGGGCTGTGATTTTTGTGTATCGGCTTGTCGCCGGAAAAAGTGATCTCAGTATTTATGGGGAAAGTGATAGTCGTCTAGACCTATCGTGTATGCTTTACCCCAGTGTTTATTCTTATTGCCAAGGAATGGCAGAATCATATTTCTGATACCAAGGTAACAAAAGATACTTCTTATGAACTCTTGCTAAGCCACCGTTTCTCGATAGACACGATTTGTACGTCTGAGGAAATATTTAACTAAATGAAAACGACATTCATTCCTAGCAGCACTATATCTTGTATGATGAAGTCAATTGTATCATGATAGAATCTACAGAGCAATGAGAACATTTAATGAATGACTAACTTTAATACAGATTCATTATCTGTATCCAAACGTGAGTGACAGCTCACGAGAGAAGCCATCTTGTATCCAAATATTTTGTGACTTTCAAGAAGAGAAAGGGATGCCCCGTATTATCGCTTGATGAGTCCAGAGATCACTGCTACACATGAGAACCCATTACCAGCGGTTCAATATGATTATATGAAAAATATGTGCTGAACATTATTCTAAGGAATCTTCGCTAGACGAGGTTAGGTCTAGAAGCCATCTTGAATATTGTTTATAATCTGACGTGCTTTGTCAGTAAACTCAGATGATATATATATATATGGGCAATACTGAGTGCTTGTCTACTGACAGTCCATTATGCTATTATTCTACATGAGTGCCCATGTATCATTGCAAGACCATTTATCCACTGTACCATGATGTATTATGCCAACCTGTGATTTGTCACTATTCGTGCTGTCGAGTGTGTACGTCCAATTAAACTGTAGCAAAGGTACACAGTCGTTGGTGTCGATGGCTTCCAGCCATACATGAGTGTGAGAAAAAGACCATTTGTCAACACCACGAACTCTTCTTATCATTCGCATATTATACTCACAATCTATGTCTACACACCACTGCGTAGGTCGAGTTGACATTCCATACTCAAACCACAAGCAACACAACAACACAGCATTTAGCTCTGGTGATGTTCTAGTGGGCTTATATTTATCAACTGATGATGATGAGCAAAAGAGAGTTATCAACTAGAGAGACTTATCAACTGGTGGACCAGCTTTCTGGGTTTGACCTCGCAGAAGTTAAGAAGTCAACAGACTACCGATACCAGACTGTTTCCTGTGGCTGATACGACACACTTGCAGTATTAGTTTGCTCTTTGTCAACACTTCGTCACGTGACCTGTCAAGTGAATGCAGTATGTAGGTCAGCGTTGTTGACATTTTTTATGCTTAGACATTACAGAGTTTCACAGTACAGAGATGATACTTTAAAGGCCATAAACTGTCCTGTTGTTGAAATGTGGTTGAACATAGAAGCCCTACTTTCATCGATGGATCTTCTTATGTTCTGCTATTGTGTTGAACTTTAATATTTAAGGCCAGAATTTGTAATTCAATAAAGTGGCAGTTTATTTATTTTCATAAGAATAACTTTGCCATTACTGTAAAACTGAGCCTATTTTGCAACACATACTATCATACACATAATTTATATATTTATGTTTACATGTTATTTGTTTGTATAGTATGTTAGTTTATATGTCAGCGGGTTATGTTTAGGTTGGGCGGTGTCCTCACAACAGAATATCCCACGTGATAGAGGGTCCGTTGTGGGCGTTTTCTTTAGGTGCAATTTCCTTAAGTGGAAATTTGCTTGCAACAACTAGTTGCTATTTGTGTTAGCTGTGAAGGCCCGCAGGCGACCTTTGTCTTTACTGACTGTGTGTGGTACACCACTCTGAGTGGAGACCTCCCAGTACCAAAGACTGCTGTGCCTGTCTTCAGATTTGCTCCTTTCCTCAGACCTACGGGTCCTGAGAGTTCCTCTATAAATGCCTTTGTGCAGATGAGGAAGGACATCCCTCGAAACCTTCGGGTATATGAGGCTTTGTCCATTTTGGCTGGAAAGACGTCTCGATAGTTAGGAGGTTTTATAGCGAATATGAGTACACATGAGGGCAAGTTCGGGAACAATGGGCTAATCCCCTGTTTGCCAAGTCACTTCGATTACATGTCCGCCCATGGGCCTTGTGCACTTGGGTACCCTCTACACCTCGTTTCACGGGGTAGAAGAGGTTCCGATTATGAGATGAGTTAGCTGTGAAGACTGTAATTATTGTTATTATTGTAATATTTCTTTGTTCTTTAGTTTTGTTTTGATTTGTTTGTAATTTGTTGGTCTAACCTTTTCTATCTTTCAGTTCTATTCACAATTTATATTCATATACTGTGACGTCATTTGTGTTGTTATTCCTTGCAGATTCAGTGATTATTTTCATTGATTTCCCTATTTGATTTATTTTGATTTCTGCAAACGTTTTCGTATTGTCAGTCTTATTTGTACTTTATGTATTCTGTTGGTTGACATATGTTTATATAGGTATATTTCATAAGACACTATTGCCTGTGCACTGCACTTGGATTATGGTAAAAACCAGTACTTGATTATTATTACTGTTATACAAGACCTTATTAAGGCTTGTGACCCACAGATATTGGGATAGTGTGCTGATTAATCAAGTCATTAAGAACTTGGGGTATTATTATTGTTTTAAGTGATTAGTATTATTGTTAGACATCATGTCTACATTAGAATACTTCATTATACAAGGGAAAGCCCTTGATAAGACTGGTCAACAATTAGAAGAATGGGCAGTTGCTCAATATGACAAGACATTAGCTGCAGAGGAGAGAAAAGCTGCTGCTGAAGAGAAAAAAGCTGCTGCAGAAGAGAGAAAAGCTCTGGCTGAAGAGAAAAGATTAGAAAAAGAAGCTGATATTGCTGCTGAACAAAAGAAATTGCAGATGCAGGTGGAGGAAAGGAGATTTGATGCTGAACAAAGAAGATTAGACAGAGAAGCTGAAGAAAGAAAAGCAATAAGAGAACATGAATTTGAGTTAGAGAAATTGAGATTGACAAGTATGAGTAATGTTAATCAGGCATCTAGTGGTAATGGTAAACCTTCTACTTACAAGGTTAAGGTTCCACCATTCAATCAGTCCAGTGACGATATTACATTCTGGCTGGATAGATTTGAACGTTCTTGTCGTACACATAATGTGGATAAATCACAATACGCTAATCAATTAGCAGAAAACTTGAAAGGTGAATCTCTGACTAGGTTATGCCTTGTAGGAGAAGCAGATAAGGATAATTATGATGTCATTAGGGCGGCTTTGATAAAAAAAATACCAGCTAAGTGAGGAAGGCTATCGCCTTTTGTTTAAGACGATAGTGCCTGAGACAGGTGTAGAATTCTCAGAATTCATTGCAAAGGCACGTCTCACAGTTGATCGTTGGATTGAGCTTTCCAAAACAGAAAAAACGTATGAAGGACTTATGGATTTGTTGCTCAGAGATAAGATTATGTCATGTGTTAACAAACCATTCCTTGAATTTATACATGAGCGTAAACCCAAATCTCTAAAGGAAATGGAAGAATATTGTTCCCAATATGTCACTGCACACCCCGACGTGACTTTTGGCAACACTAAGATTAAGGAGAGTATGCCAGTTGCTTCAGCAACACCATACAATCCCAATTATTCACACAGATTTCAGGGACCTCAAAACAGATTTGATAAAAAAGGTAACCATAATAGTTATCAAAACCAAGGTAACCAATCATTTCAGGGTTCTTCTTCAAAGAACTGGAGACGAGCTGATAGCTCTCGACACAGGGGTGGTCACAATTATAGCAATTTCCATAGAGGAAGTAACTATAGAAACTATCCGAGGTATCCGTCTTGGAGTCAACAAGATCGCAATTACAGAGATACTCATTATAATGAATAAGATAATGGTAACCAAGAGAACTATGACTCAAACCCAAATAGGGGTTACAATAGAGGTAAAAATAACTACAGAGGTAATAATAACCGAGGTAGATCTCAAAACAGAAGACATAAACCACATTTTCAGGCAAACTCTGCACAACAAGAGTCCCATGAAGCCTATAAACAGAGTAAAGATAATAATGATGCTAGTAATATGGCATGTGCCGCTTTTGATTTTGGGAGAGCATCTCAGTGCCCCCAATGCAAAACATTATTTGAGCCAACCACAGTGTCTACTTTAAGCTGCGGCCATCCTCTTCCTGCTCTTCCTGCATCAGTCGCGCATGATGGAAGAGGTTCTCTTGTCTTACATAAGGGTTTAGTAAATAACAATCCAGTCTCCGTGCTATTTGATTCTGGATGCACCACAATTGGTGTTAGGCAGTCACTCGTAGATCCTTCCCGTGCCACTGGACAAGTAGTCAAATGTGTAACATTTGGCGGCACATTAGAGAAATACTCTACTGCTATCATTAGGATTGCTACTCCTTTCTTTACAGGAGATGTACACGCATGTCTTCTTCCGAATCCGATCGCTGACCTCATCATCGGTCGCATTCATGGAGTCAAAGAATGCACTCCGCAACAAATTTCCGCGTGGGAAAGGCAAAACATGCAGATTGCTAACGCTGTAGTCACTAGAGCTCAGGCTCTTAATATGCCTCAAACTTCATCTACTGAAGATAATGAAGTGCATAACCAAGATGATCCCTTGGTAATTTCTCGTGACTCGTTTATAAAACAGCAAGAAGATGATCCCACTCTGAAGAAATTCTTCATTCTTGCAACTAAAGGTGATCCGAATAAAGACACAAGTCGTAAATCGTGGATTACAAAGAAGAATGGCGTACTTGTACGTATGGTTCAAGACTCCATTACGTCAAGTCATTCTCAAATCCTGGTTCCCAAGAATTTGAGAGTTAAAATTTTGCAGCACGCTCACGACTCTCAGTGTGCTGGACACATGGGTTTTTCCCGTACTAAGTCAAGAGTCCTTGCGGCTTTCTTTTGGCCATTGGTAAACAAGGACATACGGATTTATTGTCGATCTTGTAAAGTATGTCAGGAAGTTAAATCCAAAGGTCCACGGCATGCTGCACCCATTCAGGCGGCAGACATTCCTATTCGGCCGTTTCAAAAAATGGCCATAGACATTATTGGTCCATTTAAGATCAAGTCTGCCAGAGGACATCAGTTTATCTTGACGTGTGTTGATATGTGCACACGTTGGCCAGAGGCTATTCCTCTGAAGAGCATTACTACTGCTGATATTGCAGATGCTCTTTGGCTTATATTTTCTCGTCTGGGGTTCCCCGGAGAGATATTGTCAGACCATGGCACCCAACTAATATCAGATACCATGTCTCAAGTAATGTCTACTCTGCAGATAGATAGATCTTTAAGTAGTATCTATCATCCAATGTCTAATGGGATGGTCGAACGCCTTAATAGAACACTTAAAAACTTACTAGGGAAGATAACTGAGGATCATCCTCAAGACTGGGACAGAGTTTTACCTGCGGCCCTCTTCGCTTACAGAGAGGTCCCCAATGAACATACAGGATTTTCCCCCTTTGAACTCGTCTTTGGCGCGCGTCCGCGTGGCCCTATTTCGTTGCTTCATGATCTCATAACAGCTGACAATATTGACGATGACACAAAGTCATCCTACGAATATGTCATCGCGTTGAGACAAAAGATTATCGAAGCATGCAAATTAGCAACTTCTTCTTCTGAATTTGCGAAACAGAAGGCAAGGCAATTTGCCAATAAGAAGAGATGCTTACGACAACTTTTTCCTGGTGACAAAGCATTTGTATTACTACCTTGTAGGGAAAACAGACTACTTATTTCTTGGAAAGGTCCGTGTTACAAGGTGGTTTGCTCTGAACAATGTTCCATGTGATATGAATAAAATAATTATAAATTTCTGGCCATTGTTTTTTTCTTTGATATGTTAGTTTTTCCATTCAGTGATAGTGCATCGTGCCTTCGATGGAAGATTAAGCGAATGCGGGGGTGGAAGATTCCGAACAATACTTGAACCTTGGAATACGATTGATTTGATAAGTCATTTCATTGAGTCCATACATTTAATTCACAGTTGTACACACAGGATGATCATTTCAAATAGGAGTAGAGCATAAGTCCATATAAGTCATGCATAAATTAATCAATAACGTAGACTGCTGGTTATGTGTCAATGTCCGTTTAAGGATACAATGCAGTATTGTCGTCAGAACATCACAGCTATATGCACGCGCAGCTAGACATGGCTACCTGCCGACAGTGAGACTGCGAGTCTGAATATATTCATACGAATTTGACGATTATTCTTCTCCTTCTGAGAATTCTAGTTAAATACTAACCTCCATAAATTTTCCTCTCATATAGAGTTCTAGGACTGACCCTGGTCCATCAAAAATGCACATATAAATGGCTATATCATGCCATTGAATTGGAAGGTTAGAAAAACGCAGCTATTCAGCTTGGCGGTCAAGTAACAAAGGGTAGCGTTTCTTAGTTACCGACTGTGACCCAAACAACGCTATACACGTCATAATCGATCGTGTATGGAGCGTTCAATAATTGAAACATCTATCGCAATATATTAAATGCCTTAACCTTTACAATTGCACGTCTGCTAACCTTTAGCAGACGGCGTTAATATCATATACCGTAACAATTCCCTGTACACCGGGGAAAAAAAATCGATAGATTTTTTTTCAAGATCTATCCGACTTAACAATTTTTCAAAAAAAATTTAACACAATTGTGACATATGGCCGACGATGTTCTGAGTAGAACCGTGTTGCGGTCATGTCAACTAACTATTTGTCATAGTCATCTAACATTAATCACATTATATATCAATATTATACATATTATTATATCAACTAAATAAAATGTCCAATGTTAATAGTGAATGATAGAATTAAATTAAAGTAAGGTCTGTCGTATTAGTATGTCATATAGGAATTAATTTGACTAATTAAAATTAAATTAATTAATTAAACTAAGAGTTAAATTATTAAGATTCTAATGTAACGCGATGTTATGAGAGAAGAAAAGACAAAATAAGTGAGAAGAAATAGAAAGAAATTCGAATATAAGTTTAACTTAATTGTGTGTGTTAAGTGTTAGTGAATAATAACTATCTAATTTAACTAACTAAATAATGTATAGGTACATTAAAAAAAAATATTAATCTAATACTTGTGTGAGATTTATTTTCTCTTTTCATAATTTCTTCTTTTTATATTTCGTTCTCTTTTTTTTTTTTTGTTCTTTCATTTCATTTTTTTCTCACATTTCATTTTATTGATAATAATTCAATTAAGAAGTTAAGTTAACTAATTAATTAGTATAGGATATGATGATCCATCCGTAGTCTTGATCCTGATGAATTCTTTTAGGCAAAAATGTTCAAACGTTTACGTTGGAAAGAAATGTCATTTATCCCAGCATCCAAGAATTAAGTGCACATAGGATAATAAGTTCGACTTGTCGTCAGATATTGTTCCATGATTGTTCAACGAATATTCATATATCGTGTATGGACGTTAGACGAAGTTTCAATGTCAATATGTATACCTTGATTGTCTTTTAGTTCAATTCTGTGATGCATATAGTGTTTATAAAGTTTAAATTGAAGGCAAGGTTAGTTCCTTTATAGTTGATATGTTTTAGGAATGTTAATGTTGATTATTCGTCGTCAATAGGATTACGTGACAACGCATCCGCCACAATGTTTTCAGTGCCAGGAATATGTTCAATGGAGAATTCAAATGGCTGTAGGATGATTGCATATCTGGCGAGTTTCTGGCTTTTATGATTAGATCGACGCAAGGATGCTACAGCACGTTGGTCCGTCTGTATGGTGAAGGGAGCACCAAGCAAGAACTTTTCAAGTTTAGTTATTGCCCATATCACAGATAAAAGTTCCTTGTCGACTGTGGAATACTTTGTTTCTGCCGGCTTTAGCTTTCTTGAAATATATAAGGTAGGATGTAGAATGCCATCATGGTTCTGGAGCAGGCATGCACCAATGCCGTAGTTACTAGCATCTGTTCGTAAGAAAAATCTTTTGGAAGCATCGGGAAGTCTTAAAATTGGTTCATGCGAGAACAAATTTATAATTTTGTTGAAAGTTTCATTGCATGTACCAGTCCATGTCACCTTCACCGGCATGTCTTTTTTTAACAATGAAGACAATACAGCCGTGATGGATGACAAGTTTGGTATGAATCTACTGTAATATTGAACAAGTCCTAACAAACTCCTGACCTGTTTCTTCGTCTGAGGAACTGCTATGTTTAGAATTTTGGAGACTGTACTAGGTAACGTTCGGATATATCCCGATCCAATGATATGTCCCAAAAAGGTTATCTCATTACACGCGATTTGCACCTTTGTAGGTTTAGCAGTTAGATGATAATTCCTTAGAGTGTCGAAAACATATCTAAGTCCCGAAACATGTTCCTCAAACGACGAACTAAACAAGCATATGTCGTCAATATATGTAATAACGTCTGGTCTACCTGATAAAATTTGTCGCATCAGGCGAATGAAGGTAGCTGGCGCATTAACAAGCCCAAAAGGCATCACATTCCACTGGTATAGACCTTGTGGAGTGGAAAATGCGGTGTAGTACTTAGCCTTTTCGGTCAGTGGTATCTGCCAATAACCTTTAGTTAAGTCTATCTTACTAAATATAGTTGCGTTGGATAGACGTGGCAGTAAGTCGTCGATAAGTGGATGTGGTTCGCTGTCAACTATAGTCTTAGCATTTAATTTTCTATAATCAACACATAGTCTGATGTTATTGTCCTTCTTCCGGACAATCACTAATGGAGAAGAGAATGGCGAATTACTAGTCTCAATGATTCCCAGAGACAACATCTGTTCAAGTTCCTTAGTAGTTTTAGCAAGGAAATGTAAAGGAACAGAATAGGGATGTACACGAATAGGTGTATCATCATTGAGAGTAATGTCATGACTGATAGCCGATGTGCGACCCGGGACGTCGGTCAACACATCTGGATAAGATTGTAATAGATTAGCAATCTGTAGACGCTGTTGCGGTGTAACCGTTGAAGAGATGGTTACATCCCGCCAAGATTCAGTAGGTTGAACTACTGGTACCGGTAACGGTAACTGTACCTCAGGAAAAGAAGATTCTTCTTCCTGGATGACAGATAAGTTAGAATAATAACAAGTAGATACTGTGTTGTCATCTAGTTCATGAAAAATTGACTGTAAGTGTTCAGGACGTGTATGAAATTGCTTGAGCATGTTAATATGAAATATCTTTTTGTGTCCCTTGATATCTAAGACGTAATCAACGTCGGAAATTTTATCAATGACTTTGTAAGGACCATTCCAAGATATCAATAATTTATTGTTATTGTGAGGAAGTAACACATAAGCCTCGTCGCCTGGGAATAATTGGCGTAATCGTCGAGACCTATTTTGTAGAGATCGAGCCTTAGCTTTTGCAGCCTCAGAAGAAGCTGTTGCCAACTGGCAAGACTCAATAATGTTCTTCCGAAGATTAATCACGTACTCGTAAGATGACTGAGTGTCCTGAGTCATCTCCGCGTCAATTAATAAGTCTTTTATTAGTCCCATAGGACCTCTTGGGGGAGCACCAAAAACTAATTCAAAGGGAGAGAAGCCAGTTTGTTCATGCGGTACCTCCCGATAAGCAAATAGAACAGCTGGGAGTGCTCTGTCCCAGTCATGAGGGTGCTTAGCAGTAACCTTATGTAGTAGTTGTTTAAGTGTACGGTTAAGTCTTTCAACCGCACCATTACTCATAGGATGATAAATACTACTTAAATTCCTATCAATGTTCCAAGTTTTCATGACTTCCTTCATGGTGTCAGATATAAACTGTGACCCATGGTCTGATAAAAGTTTTCTAGGAAACCCTATTCTAGAAAAGATGAGATGTAGTGCATCAGCTACATCTGTGGTAGTGGTGGTCTTTAATGGGATAGCTTCTGGCCATCGTGTGCACAAATCAATGCACGTAAGGACGAATCTATGTCCTCTGGCCGATGGTAGCAATGGACCAATAATATCTATGGCCATCTTGTCAAACGGTCTTACTGAGATATCGCAAGCCTGAATAGGCGCCGTGTGAAAAGCTCCACGTGCTTTCACTTCTTGGCATGTAGTACAGGAACGTACATACTGCGAAATATCTCTTGACACTCCTGGCCAAAAGAATGAAGACAGTACTCGAGATCGTGTTCGAGTATATCCCATATGTCCAGCACAATGTGAGTCATGTGCATGTTGAAGAATGTACCGTCTAAAAGTATACGGGACCATAACTTGTTGTTTCATTTGTGATTTGTCATTAAAACATCTAATCAATATGTCATTTTTAATAACAAAACAATGTTTGTTATTATTACCTGAGGATAGATTGTCAACTTTATCAACCAGCTTAAAAATTTTTTTTAAAGATTTATCCTCTTTTTGTTTGGTTGCAAATGTTTCCCTGTCAATAGGTGAATTGACTACAAATTCCTCTTGGTTGTCTGCATCCATTTTATTATCATCAACTTTCTCCATGAGTTGAGTCTGCGCTCTAGTCGTCACGGCGTTTCCAGTGCATAGGTTATGTTTCTCCCATTCTATAATCTCATCTGGAGTACAATCTTTACTGCCGTGTATACGACCAACCATCAGATCAGCTATAGGCTTTTTTAGCATACATACTTTTACGTTCCCTGTGAAAAAAGGTGTGTTAACATGAATAATAGCTGTGGGGTAAAACTCAATAGTTCCCCAAAAGTCATGCAACGGACATATTCCCCCGTTGCACAGCTAGGATGTACCAGCGACTGTCGTACACCAATCGTTGTGGATCCTGAATCCCTCAGCACTGAGACGACGGATCCATTAACTAATCCCCTGTTAAAAATTAGTAGGCCTGTTCCATCGTTGACTGCAAGACCTACCTCTGGTGTAATATGTCCGCAGTTAAGCACTGTTTCTTTCGCCTTCTGAAAAATAAGATTGCATTGTTGGCAACTATTTGCCACATTATAATTAATAGCAAAACATGCAGCAGAAGACTGTGTTGTATTATTGTCAAGTGGGACCTGAGCTATAGGGGTAGTATTATTTGTAACTGCCGCCCCTGTATTATGGTTGTAATGAGATGATCCCCGAGAATGAGATCGATTCCGAGTATAATTGTTAGAATTATCTCGTCGTCCTCTATAGTAACTATTATCTCGATGTCTCGAGCCATGATTATTACCATTCCAGTTATTATTATTATTGGGAGTATGTGATCGATTATAATTAGTGTTATGTTGACCATTGTGGTAGTTTGTTTGAGGTGAATAATTTCTATCTCGTGATCTACCTCTGTTGAACTCATTTTTATTGTTGAAATCATTATTATGTCCCTTCTGAAAGTTAACATTGTGATTTCTTTGGAACCTGCTTCTGTCTACACTGTGATGTCTTTGTTTGTTATTATGATTGTAGGCCATATTAGACGCCACAGGTAGAGGTTCTCTTAATGAGGAGTTAGAAATGGTTGCATTCGGATGTGCCGAACAGTAGTTTAAAGAAATTTTTTCTAACTCGTCCATAGTACCTGGTTTACGCTCCTGCAAATATGCAAAAAATGGCTGGCTAACCGAAGATAATACCTTATCCCGTAGTAGTAAATCAACTAATTTGTCGTATGATTTGTTGACTTCTGCCAGTTCAACCCATCTATTAAATGTATTGCGTATGTTCGCAATGAATCCTGCAAAATCTTTTGGAGATTCAGGTAAAATTCCCTTAAATTTCAACCTACAGTGTTCCTCGTCCAGGTGAAACCTTCGTAAAAGCAAGGACTTAATAGCACCGTAGTTATTTGCTATTGATGGGTCAGCATTTTGAGAAGCCGTCAATGGTTCTCCAACCAAGAATTCATTTAACTTGAGTACCCATGACTCTTCAGGCAAATGGTTTGTTTTGCAAGTCTGTTCAAAACGTGACAGGAACGATGAAAGGTCGTCCACGTTCAAGTTGAGAGTGGGTAATTTAAAGTTGTAGAAATGTTTAGTTTGGCTGGATGATGATCCATTTTGTGCGTTATTATTCTGGTTTGCATCAGCACTTTGTGCTTGTAATCTTGCTGTCTCCAATTTAATACGCGCCAATTCCATTTCTTGTTGTAAAATAATTTCCTCTCGTTTCAATTTATTCTCTTCTTCCTGTCTGGCGATTGCTCTTTGCTCTTCTCTTTCACGTTGAGCAATCTCTCTCAATCTATTTTCCTTGTCAATTTGCTTCATCTCACGTTCTGCTTCCTCTTTCTTTAATGCAGCCTTTTGTTCCTCTTCCTCTTTCTTTAATGCAGCTTTTTTCTCTGCTTCTTTTCTTTCATGTTTTTCCAGTTCTGCCTCAGCAAACTGACGAAGTTCTTGAGATTTATAACCATATTCCCGACCAATTTTAACGAAATGGTCTATAGTAAGCATTTTGACTTTTATCTGTAAGTAATTATTGATAATTACTGATTAAAATAGTCAATAGTAGCTTCAGAGTAATTATTATACTTACTCAACTTAGAAATATTCAATATAAATAATCACAATAGTACTGAACTCTAATGTCTAAGTTCAACTAATAGACAATATTTTGTAACAATATTGTATCTAAATAATACTATATCATAAATAGTTATGATATCTGTTAACTATATGTAATTACTTCACACAATTAATCTCAATATCCAATAATGTTGGGTATGATTCCTAGTAATTATATTGTTCAATGTACTAAGTCACTCTCTTAGTACCAGAAAAGTATATTAAATAATATACAATGGGTCTATTACCTCAAAGGTAGACTATAAGATTATTTTATTTGGTCAATATATATATTATATTATTATGCCCTAGGCATCTCTTATAAATTGTAGTGCTACTTTCTTGGACTATCACTGCATAATTATGCAATGTCCCATATTAACCTTAAATATCAGAAAAAATTAATTAAATTAAATTACAAGTGTATTATTGCATATAATATCATATTATTAATGTAGTATTTAATATATATCATGAGGACAAACAAAACAATGATGCAACTAAAGGGTACAAACAATGTTAAGACGCAAACAAGACATTTTCACAATTAAAAATGAATTTATGAACTAAATAAAACAAGCGGAAGTGTCACAAGCCAAATGAAGGGTCAAGGTCTGACCCGAGGTCAACTTAATATTCAAAGTACACAAAAAAAAATGACTGCAAAAAATGATGACATCACAGGACTCATAACGGACGAACATTTAACAATCATAAAATAAATGATAGTAAGAGGAGACTGGACGAAATAGTTAACGAACATGATACAAAACTGAATAAAATTGTTAACTGAGTACGAATAAAATACACCAGTTATCTACGGAACGGTACAGCTAACACAAATCGTCAAACGACAGCAGATTTGGACAGATAGTCCAATGGCAAACCTCAATGGGGCTTCCAAAAGTGCAATCGTTTAACTGCCCTAAGAAACGACCGAAATCAATTCAGGCATCGTGAGAGCCACAGAATCTAATTTCGGTTCATCCTCCCTACCTCCCACGAATTAACAACACATTAAGACAACAAAAAGTACATTAAACATAGGTAAAAACATGCCGATGTAGGCAGAGGGCATGGACTCAGTTAGCACTGTTTGCAATAACAACAGTTAAACACCTAGACTTATCTTTTCCGTTGCTTAGATCAGTGCTAGAGGTCGTCAACAGCTAGGCCTGTGCCTTTGACTGTCTGCTCCTGATGGGCAGGCAACGGTAGTCCATCTTGTGCATCTTGATCAATTTGAAGCGAACTAGAGAGGCGTTGAAAAGATGTCTTCTTCACTGCGACAATGCAACAGTGACGTCATGTTGCTATTCATGATCACGTGCGTCACGTCAGCTTCGTAATGGTCATGTGATCGAAACTTGATCGTAAATATTTCATTCGAAAGTCATGAAAAAATTTTTGGTTTTTGGTTGTTTTTCGTCCCCACATACCGGGCACCACTGTTACAAGGTGGTTTGCTCTGAACAATGTTCCATGTGATATGAATAAAACAATTATAAATTTCTGGCCATTGTTTTTTTCTTTGATATGTTAGTTTTTTCATTCAGTGATAGTGCATCGTGCCTTCGATGGAAGATTAAGCGAATGCGGGGGTGGAAGATTCCGAACAATACTTGAACCTTGGAATACGATTGATTTGATAAGTCATTTCATTGAGTCCATACATTTAATTCACAGTTGTACACACAGGATGATCATTTCAAATAGGAGTAGAGCATAAGTCCATATAAGTCATGCATAAATTAATCAATAACGTAGACTGCTGGTTATGTGTCAATGTCCGTTTAAGGATACAATGCAGTATTGTCGTCAGAACATCACAGCTATATGCACGCGCAGCTAGACATGGCTACCTGCCGACAGTGAGACTGCGAGTCTGAATATATTCATACGAATTTGACGATTATTCTTCTCCTTCTGAGAATTCTAGTTAAATACTAACCTCCATAAATTTCCCTCTCATATAGAGTTCTAGGACTGACCCTGATCCATCAAAAATGCACATAAAATGGCTATATCATGCCATTGAATTGGAAGGTTAGAAAAACGCAGCTATTCAGCTTGGCGGTCAAGTAACAAAGGGTAGCGTTTCTTAGTTACCGACTGTGACCCAAACAACGCTATACACGTCATAATCGATCGTGTATGGAGCGTTCAATAATTGAAACATCTATCGCAATATATTAAATGCCTTAACCTTTACAATTGCACGTCTGCTAACCTTTAGCAGACGGCGTTAATATCATATACCGTAACAGTCCGTACGATTTAATATCGAAAATTTCCGATGTCGACTATATTGTCGATATTGATGGGAAGCATAAAACCTTCCACATCAATATGCTTACTGAATTCCATGAACGTCCGGATTATTTACAACCCATTTTCCAAGCAACGGACAATTCTCCAGTACAACATGGTCATTACTCATCACTGTCCGTGATACAGGATGAGGAAACAAGTTTTTCAGATGTAAATCTTCCTCTTCCAATGATCCCACTTCATTCTAGTGAATCATGGAAGAACGTTACTGTCTCTCCTGATTTGTCTCTAGGAGAACAGCGACAAGTTTCAACTATGTTGCAAACATTTCAGGATGTACTCACTGACATCCCTGGACAAACTCATGTCATTGAACATGACATTGTTCTAACTGACCATACTCCTATTAGGGTTAGACCTTATCCTATACCTATACATTTTCAAGCACAGGTCGAGAAAGAGTTGGATGAGATGATAGATTTGAAAATAATCGAACCATCCACCTCTGCATATTCTTCGCCGATGGTTATTGTTCGGAAAAAAGACAATAACATACGTCTTTGCGTTGACTATCGCAAATTGAATCAAGTAACGAAGTTCGATGCCGAACCTATGCCTTTACTGGAAGAGCTACTTACTCGACTCTCCAAATCTCATTTTTTCACTAAACTTGATTTGTCTAAAGGATATTGGCAAGTTCCTTTATCTGAACGCGCCAAACCTCTCACGGCTTTTTCAACACCTAGAGGTTTGTTCCAATGAATTTTATGCCTTTCGGTCTTATGAACGCACCAGCTACATTCGTACGCATGATGCGCCGAATCCTATCTTATCGGTCAGATGTCATTGCATATCTAGACGACATCTGTCTTTTCAGCGATACTTGGGAAGATCACTATTCAGGGTTAGATGAATTGCTGTCTACTTTGCGCGAGCACAACCTGACAGCGAAACCCTCTAAAGCCTATATTGGTTTTAGCGAAATTTCTTTCCTAGGCCACCGAGTTGGTCATGGTTTCCTAAAGACAGAGGACCATAATACTAGTAAGATACTTAACATCTCTATCCCTAAGACTAAAAAACAGGTGAGAAGTCTGTTAGGTCTTATTCAATTTTATGGCAGATTCATTCAGAATCTATCCTCTATCATGGCACCTCTTTCTACACTTCTAAAGAAAGGTTCGCCTAATATGGTCCACTGGTCTCAGGAATGCCAATGCTCTTTGGATAAGATTAAAACATTGTTTTCAACACCACCTATTTTAGTGTTACCTACTAAAGATAAGACATTCGTTCTTCGTAGTGACGCTTCATCCACTGGGATTGGAGCGGCACTAATGCAAGAGTACTCTGGAACTCTGCATCCTGTAATGTATATTTCCAGAAAACTTAATGCGGCAGAAAGGAATTATTCGGTTTTAGACCGTGAGCTATTAGCTATGGTTTGGTCGATCCTCAAACTACAGAGATTGCTTCTAGGCGCACATTTCATAGTAGAAACCGACCAAAAAGCTCTTACTGCTATACAGAGTAAGAATTTGAAGAGCTCGAGGTCTACTCGATATGCAATTGCTCTTCAACCTTTTCATTTCTCTGTGCGAGCTATTCATGGATCAGATAATGTGATGGCAGACATTCTGTCAAGATGCCCACATGATTCCACATAACTATTAGGTCTTAGACTTCTTGATATGTCTAGTTTATAATAGTTCCTTTCTATATCAAGATAGATACACATTTGTAATTTAATAATATAATGATTGTATCACTACTTAGCGGTTCATTGATGTTTATTCACCGCTGTGCTTTGATGATTTTTCTTCATAAATCATAAATTTAAGATATCTAATACGAAATTATGGTATGACATTTTTTAGGCATTGTGTAATTGCCAGAATTGTATTATACTTTGATGACACCTTCCTGGAAAAATTTACTTGTAGAGAAATAATTTCTCTCAGTTTATGAGATACATTCTCACCAGTCGCTCCATAAGTCGACTTAGCCTCATATTAGGCGTTATATTTATTCCTGATCAGAGGTGTCAGACAAGGTTGTGTGCTGTCCCCCTGCCTATTTAATTTATACACCGAAAAAATTTTCAAACAGATACAGGAAATACCAGGACTGAACATCAGTGGAAGATCAACAAACAACCTTAGATATGCAGATGATACCGTGTTGTTAGCTGAAAGCGAACAGGAGTTACAAGAACTAGTGAAGCAAGTGAACAGTATAAGTCATGAATATGGACTCGACATTAATATTGAGAAAACTAAAACTATGATAATTAGCAAAACAGACGATAAACCCACATTAAAGATAAGCGTAAATGGGAAAATCCTGGAACAAGTCAAGAGCTACGTATATCTTGGTCATATAATAACAGAAGATGGCAGATGTGAAACAGAAATCAAGAAGAGAATAGGAATGGCCAAAGCTACATTCAACAACATGAAACATATACTGACATCCAAACAGTTATCTCATAAATTAAAACTGAGAATCATAAAGTGTTATATATATTCTGCATTTCTGTATGGTGCAGAAACATGGACGATGAATAAGCATTTGGAAGAAAGAATTGAGGCTCTTGAAATGTGGATATATAGAAGAATGGGGCGTATCTCATGGAAAGAGATGAAAACAAATAAGGAGGTCCTAGAAAATCTAGGTATGAAAAGAGAACTAATGAGAGAGGTCAAAGTTCGGCAGCTAAAATACTTTGGCCACATAAAAAGGCATAACACCTTGCAGAAGACCATAACAGAAGGGAGAGTTGAAGGTAAACGTGCAAGGGGAAGACAGCGCTATAAGTGGGAAGATAACATCAAGAGATGGACGGGAAAGAGTCTATCAGAGTGTACCACCAAGACAAGAGACAGAAGACGTTGGAGATCCATTACAGCCAACCTCCGTTGTGGAGATGGCAACTGATGATGATTATTCCTGATATTTTCATCTGCGCATTATTCATGCGTTGTGAGCCTATTGTACGTTGCTCCTAGATGTATTTTTTTTTTAAAAATGTTCTTTTTTTTCCCGGGAGGTGTGGTAAGACTGTTACGTGCAGTCTTTGATATCTTACAATATAATACATTTGTATGCTTGTTATGTTCGCAAATATTTTGTAAACAAAATAGATACTTTTTAGTGCTTAAGGAAAAGTCATTATTGAGTTACTTCCCTTGAAAGGAGTGTCGTCACTTTCGATCGAACTCCGCGGATGAATCCAGTTTTACTGCGATTTATTCTTTGTTTGGGTAGAAATAGGTTGTTCTTGCTTCAGTGTATCTATGGCCTGAATTTATGTGTATTGTTTGTCTGGGTAGGACGAGTCTGTCTTATATCTGAATATCTTTGCATGTCTAAGTCGAACTATATGGTCTTTTGCCTCTAGAAAGGTCAAAGGGCTGTTCGGCGGATGTGTCGCTAGAGAGGTGTGATTTGGCTTCGCCCTGATGGGGCTGTGATTTTTGTGTATCGGCTTGTCGCCGGAAAAAGTGATCTCAGTATTTATGGGGAAAGTGATAGTCGTCTAGACCTATCGTGTATGCTTTACCCCAGTGTTTATTCTTATTGCCAAGGAATGGCAGAATCATATTTCTGATACCAAGGTAACAAAAGATACTTCTTATGAACTCTTGCTAAGCCACCGTTTCTCGATAGACACGATTTGTACGTCTGAGGAAATATTTAACTAGATGAAAACGACATTCATTCCTAGCAGCACTATATCTTGTATGATGAAGTCAATTGTATCATGATAGAATCTACAGAGCAATGAGAACATTTAATGAATGACTAACTTTAATACAGATTCATTATCTGTATCCAAACGTGAGTGACAGCTCACGAGAGAAGCCATCTTGTATCCAAATATTTTGTGACTTTCAAGAAGAGAAAGGGATGCCCCGTATTATCGCTTGATGAGTCCAGAGATCACTGCTACACATGAGAACCCATTACCAGCGGTTCAATATGATTATATGAAAAATATGTGCTGAACATTATTCTAAGGAATCTTCGCTAGACGAGGTTAGGTCTAGAAGCCATCTTGAATATTGTTTATAATCTGACGTGCTTTGTCAGTAAACTCAGATGATATATATATATATATGGGCAATACTGAGTGCTTGTCTACTGACAGTCCATTATGCTATTATTCTACATGAGTGCCCATGTATCATTGCAAGACCATTTATCCACTGTACCATGATGTATTATGCCAACCTGTGATTTGTCACTATTCGTGCTGTCGAGTGTGTACGTCCAATTAAACTGTAGCAAAGGTACACAGTCGTTGGTGTCGATGGCTTCCAGCCATACATGAGTGTGAGAAAAAGACCATTTGTCAACACCACGAACTCTTCTTATCATTCGCATATTATACTCACAATCTATGTCTACACACCACTGCGTAGGTCGAGTTGACATTCCATACTCAAACCACAAGCAACACAACAACACAGCATTTAGCTCTGGTGATGTTCTAGTGGGCTTATATTTATCAACTGATGATGATGAGCAAAAGAGAGTTATCAACTAGAGAGACTTATCACTGCCATTTTAGAAACTCACGTTCTTCGTTGAGAAATATGTAAGAGCTGTTTGCTGGTGTGATTCAACTAACCGAATATACAAGGTATTTATATAGAGAGACACACAACAACTTGGTTGTAATGTAGACACGTGCATCTCACAGCTGTTAAAGTGTTTAACATCATTGTTCTTTACAAGCTTGGAAACACATTAACAGCTGTGAGATGCACGTGTCTACATTACAACCAAGTTGTTGTGTGTCTCTCTATATAAATACCTTGTATATTCGGTTAGTTGAATCACACCAGCAAACAGCTCTTACATATTTCTCAACGAAGAACGTGAGATTCTAAAATGGCAGCAATTTTTAGTGTTGGGTATCGTAACACAGATTTTAACTTAGCCGACTTAAAGGCGATGCTCGAAGTAATTCCTGAGAACCCTAGATTTGTTTTTATACCGGGAGACATCAGTAACAGAGCGCGTTTGGTTTTATTAGAATGGGTTTCAGGTGTTTGTGAAGCTTATAAATGCCAGAAACAAACATTTCAGTTAACCATCGCTCTTTTAGAACATTATGGAAGTAAGGAGCAATTAAACATAGAAAACTTTCAGTTTGTCGGCTTAACCTGTCTATTCATAGCTACCAAGTTTGAAGAAGGGGGTGTGTTGAGGGTTCGTGATTTAGTCGATCTATATTGCAACACCCGTACCGCGAATGAATATCTCAGTCTAGAGCGCCACATATTACATATAATACAATTCTCAGTGAACCCGATGACAATGTTATCATGGGTGGAAATATATCTCGGGATTATTAGTTTAGAGGCGAATGTTCGTGTTACAGAGGTAGAGCTGGAACAGATAATAACCATGTGTAACCTAACGTTATGCAACGAGCACTTGTTAACGTGCAATTATCACATCTTGGCAATCGGTGTTTTGTCGTTCTACCATGATATTCACTATCTGAGGGTGATCTCGGGGCTACACATGTCTGATATAACCATTTATCTACCCTATATGGCAGCATATTACCAATTCGTGGTAAAGACACAGACAAGGGGGAACAACGGGCTTCACACCCATGTTATTCAAACAGAGAGCATGTAAGCGTGTGGTAGGTATGTTCTACAATAGACTATATATATATATATATATATATATATATATATATATATATATATATATATATATATATATATATATATATATATATATATATATATATATATATATATATATATATATATATATATATATATATATATATATATATATATATATATATATATACCAACTTTTGATCGTTGTGTGGTCTGTTTTATTTCTATTTTCTTTGTTAAATTTACTTCTTAGTTACAAACCAAAAAGACAACTAATTTTTGTTAGGGTACCATAAATAACTTTAAAAATATCTGTTTTTTCGTGTGTTAGGGTGTAAAATTATTTCTGTTTAATAAAATTATAAAAAGTTTTTAGTTGAGTGCGTATTGTATTAAATATTTAAACAAAAAGATATGTCTGTGCACTAGTCGGTGTTGCTAAAGGCTGTTTCAAAATATAAGTGTTTTCGTTAGGATACCATAAATAACTTTAAAAATATATGTTTTCTATTTAAAAGATATGTCTGTGCACTAGCCAGTGTTGCTAAAGGCTGTTTCAGATTAGTCTAACTGTTAATATCTGTGTGTTAACGCAGATCGTCACTTGTTATTTTTATCTGTTAAGATGTTAACTCAGATACTAAATTTTTATTTTTTATCTTGACATAACATTTTTAAAGAGTGGTTGATAAGACTTAACCGATTATGTACTATAGGATAATAATTTTCCTTAGTTTAAAACTTAGTCATGTTTGTCACCTACTGTTAGACGACAAGTGTTTTTGTTCATTTTTGCGAGGTTTATTTGTGTTAACATAACAAATATAAAAAGAAAATTAAAGAGAATATTTAGAACATAACATTTTTTTAACAGTACTGAACTACACAAGATCTTGTTATAACACAAATTTTAAACGATAGGGCGTCACTTGTATCGTGAGCGCGTGGTTTTTAAATCAATATCTTTCTGACACATCGTGCGCGCGGGGCATTTTTTATTTCTCTCTCTCTCTTTCTCTATCTCTCTCCCTCTCTCTCTCTCTCTCTCTCTCTCTCTCTGTCTTTCTCTTTCTCTCTCTCTCTGTCACTATCTCTCTCGCTCTCTGTCTTTCTTTCTCTCTCTCTCTCTCTCTCTGTCTTTCTTTCTCAGTTTGTCTCTCTATCTCTCTTTCTCTCTCATCCATGTTTAATAAAACTCAAAACACACGTAGTTTTTTTTTCTTTTAACGCCCTTGGTCATACACACACACGTTCATACTTTACTAGCTCTGCATTTAAGTTATCGTGGTCAGGCGTTTTTCCATTCTTTAACCCCTTGATTGACGTGATGGTTTCTTCCTTCCGTGGAATGTTTGTATTAACAGCTTGAGCGTTTTCAGCTTAAGGAACATTGAACTGTGTCTCTGATGGTTCCTTGTTCAGAGTTTTTCTGATATGCCCTGCCCATCTTGTTTCCTGCCCCTTTACTGTCGTGATGAGATTTCTTTGCTTATCTCTTACTAATGTAATATTGTTTGCCCGGTGGTCACATTTCTATCATATCGAGGGCATATTTCTGTCGTCTAGAGGGCTTATTTCTTTCGTCTAGAGGGCATATTTCTGTCGTGTAGAGGGCATATTTCTGTCGTCTAGAGGGCATATTTCTGTCGTCTAGAGGGCATATTTCTGTCGTGTAGAGGGCATATTTTTGTCGTCTAGAGGGCATATTTCTGTCGTCTAGAGGGCATATTTCTATAACTGGCAGGGATATTTCTATCACCTCGAGGGTATATTTCTATAACCTGGCAGGGATGTTTCTATCACTTCACATACATATTTCTTTTTATTTAATGTACTATATTTCCATAGTCGCCTCCTGTTTGGCACGATTGGGAGACAAAATAAAAACCTATCACCACATGCCGCATTTGTAAAATAAAAAATAAAATTAAAAAAAAGTGAAAACCTTAAGTAGCGGATTCGAACACATGAACGAAGAAATGTTTCTTTTATAAATTTCCTACTATTGTTCGATTGTGTTTTGCCCTAGTGACGTGAACAGAAATTTACACGCGCTGTTTTGTGGGGCCATCGATCTGGTTTCTTTCTAGGGAGTAGTTGCCTACGATCCCACTTCACCTTTCAGCGTCTTATATTCTCATCACACACACACACACACACACACACACACACACACACACACTCACACAACACAAAACCAAATTAGTTTTTTATTTTATATTTTCCTCTTTATTCTATAGCGCTTAGGTAAAGGGGAATTCACTCAAGAGTGTTTATAAAAAGTCTTTCTTCTCAAATCAAGTAGTAACATAGTTGTCTGAAGGGTTTGGGACAATCAATTGTTATATTCATGTAAACGATAATAACACAACTCCTTCCAATAAAAAGGATAAAGTTACTTCTAAATCAGCTTGTTGTTTGTAACCAGACTATAATACATCTACATAGATAACAAAGTTCTGGTGAGACCACTTTTGCGGAGTGTATCTACACTTTCATGAAACACACAAAAAGCCCGTGTTATTGCTTACGAACATACTCAATATTATAGAAATAATACCTTAACAAGACTCTTTAAATCATTACAGATAATCAATAGTGAACGAGTCTATCAAACCAAGAAAGCTAACTTAATAACTTGTTATGTGTTAATTTAGCTTTAGACATAGATAGAGCATAAATACTAATTGTAAGTCATTTCGATGCTAGGTATAAAAATAAAATATAGGGGACTAGTATTTAACAAGAGTAACGATAACTCGTCTACAACAACCTTTTTGTACTACAACACAACCAAATAAGTCCAACATAATGCTAACCAGATGACCGCCCGGGGTGGAACAAGCTTGGAGCAAAACAACAGCCACAGGCACACACACACACACACACACACACTAAGGAACAGCAAATCGGACAGAGCATGACAGGAACACAGTTAATTTAAATATCACTAAATGAGTATCGTTATTAATCGTGATATACAATATTTAAGATGCAACTACCCCCGTGTACAGCAATATGTAATTACATTCACCCAACATCGGAAATTCCCTGTCATATTTTTGAGTAGTTGATAACTATGATATGTCACGCTTATCTATAGATATATAGTAACTTTGTTTTTATTTTTTCATTTTTACAGATGCCTTCACGTCGTCGGAACATCCTTACTTCCATATTAAGCTACCTCCAGGCGAACCGGTCTCGGTATTGCGAAGGTTGTCGGGATGAACAACCGAACCAACTAGCCCATCCCTGTCTGACGTCATCGGATGAGGATCTAGTTAATATGCACCTAGAGGACGTCCTTCTACGGGTGGTCCCACATGACCACCTTGTCGAGCTAACAGTAGAGTTCCTACGGCGGGTGTTAATACGCTATATACAGCGTCACGAGGCTCGAGAAAACGATCAACAGGAGTAAAAACATCACCAAAAGACAGCGGCACAAGAACCCGAACCCTTCGTCTATTTAAGGTTTTACCCACCATTTTATGAATATTCGCTATCGGGTTTCTCCTCACCCCAATACGACCATGTGTCATTGTTCACACACAACCACGTCAACTATCCTTTTCAACGAATCACAACCTGCCTAACACACGAGTCTGTTCACACGATCGATGTTCGACGAATCAAATCCTAGCTAGGGCACGCCTAAAAAAACCAGATTGAACTGGTATTCCTACATATAAACAGACTTTTGGAGACACTCATACTTTATTAACGCAGTGATAACGACAGATACACCTCGTTGAAAATGACTGCTCCCACCAACTGGGTCTACATCAAGAGTTGTGATGAAGTGCTCATAGAGTTGTTAACTTTACGGAGCGAAATCCTCGCCGAAATTGCCCGACTACAGGCACCACGCACTGATACCCACCTGACCGATGTCCCAGATCTACCACCGAAGAAGACTACCACCTCCACTAACACGTTTGCCGAATACACGAACTCTAGGTGTGCAATAGCACCAGAACCGAGTGGGTTTCCTACGACAACCACAGACAACCACCTGATCGATGTCCCCAATCCACCACCGAAGAAGAAGAAGAAACCTACATTCACCGAGGTCACACCACGCAAGACTCGATCTTGACGATCTCGAAATCCCGCCAAGTTTTGACAGACTACACCACTTAGACAATGAATACAGACGAGATACGCACCATCCTCCTGTTTGACATATTTGTTAAACGAACTGGCGAAAGGGAGGCATCAAAGAAGAGTTGGCCACTCGAAAAGCAGCGGCTGGGAGACTTTTTCAGGCCATAAATCGTGGATTCCTCAGCAAGAAAGAGGTTGGTAAGAGAACGAAGATGGCTGTATACCGCTCCACCTATGTCCCAGTTTTGACATATGGATGCGAGTCGTGGGCAATGACTACAACCCACAAAAGCCAGATCCAAACCTCAGAAATGAGGTATCTGAGGAAAGTGGTTGAAGTAACAAGAAGAGACATGGTCCGCAACCAGACGATCCGTCAAGGCCTGAAATCCCATCCGCTGCAGACCCAAATAGAACAGTCCCAACTAAGATGGTTTGGCCATGTCTGCAGAATGGGAGAAGATCGGCTACCACGACAAGTATGGGAAACAAAGAGCCAGGGATCCAGACCTCCAGGACGACCCAGAGTTCGCTGGGAGGACAACATTAGACAATCTTTGAAGGACCGAGGACTAGAATGGAACCAGGCCAGGAAGAAGACAGCTGATAGAATGGTCTGGCGCTCTCTCTTCCAAACCTCTACACCTCACGGTAGAAGGGGAACGACTAAGTAAGTAAGTAAGTTAAACAAACTGGGCTCGTTAAAGTGTTAGCTCGTGACCAATTACCTCTACGCATCGATCCGACCAAGACGGCTGCTTTCGTCATCAACACTGATCCTAGCTATCGCCCCGGTGACCACTGGGTCGCCCTATATTATAACGGACTTGGTACTTTTGAATATTTTGGCCTACCACCTACACACTCGGACTTGATTAATTTTATAGCCAGAAACTCTACGCGACCTGTTAACTACAACGCCAGACATTTACAAGATGTAGTCACCAACGTTTGCGGGCTCTACGCCATTTATTTCATCTTGATCAAAACACGAGGTGGTACTATGCAGCGGGTCCTACTACCATTTTCGGCTAGACAACACGCCAACGATCGATTAATTACGCGCTTAGTCAGACCCTGGCTAGTGAAACTCAACCCCACTTTGATAAACAAGGGACGAAATCAATAGACAGGTGTGTGTATTTTTTGGTATCGGGTTTCTCCCCAATACAGCCATGTGTCATTGTTCCCACGCAATACATCGACGAATCACGTCCTACCTAACACACGATCGATGTTCGACGAATCAAATCCTAGCTAGGGCACGCCTAAAAAAACCAGATTGAACTGGTATTCCTGTATATAAACGGAAGACACTTTATTAACGACGGATACACCTCGTTGAAAATGACTGCTCCCAACAACTGGGTCTACATCAAGAGAAGTGATGAAATGCATAAGCCTCTGGCTAGTGGTCTGAAGGCTGCGTGTGTAAGTGTTTACCGAGGCCAACCTTTACTGCACGTGCGAAGATATTTTGGTGAATCCTACCTCAAATTTCCGACCACAACCGGCATTACGTTACCTCGACCCGAGTTTGACCATTTATTGACATTACAGAGCGAAATCCTCGCCGAATTTGACCGATTACAGCCACCAAGCACGGATACCTATCCTACTACTGGCACCACATTTGACCAGTACATCAACTCCAGCTGTTACCAACCAACAGAACCGAGTTTGTTTCCTACCACAGACCTATCCGATGTCCTACCCCCGAAGAAACCTACCACCTTCACTAACCTGTTTGACGAATACATGAAGTCTAGCTGTCCAGTATCCCCAGACCCGAGTTGGTTTCCCACCACAGACCTGGCCGATGTCCCTAATCTACCAAAAAAGAAGAAGAAACCTACCAAGCGATTGAGAGTTGCCCTTTAGTATTTGAAAAAATAAAAACTATATTAACTAAAACGGTTTTTTGTTAACTATATCATCCCTTGTTTGTCTCAATATATGTATAACTGTTGTATAACTGTTGTAAAATAACTGTTGTAAAATATATATGTCTAAATATAACTGTTCGTATACATATCGTCTTCTTGTTATCTAAATATATGTCTCAATATATCGTCTAACTATCGTCTTCCTATTGTCTAAAAGTCTTCTCGTTATCTATAAATATACCTCTAACTATTATCCTCTTCTTGTTTGTCTAACACAGCCAGAATACTACCTAAGTTGGCTATACTAATAACAACAACAATAATATATTACTATATTAAAAACCACCATCTTGCAACATTTTCCTTATATAAAAAAACTCTAAATATACCCCTCTTCTTGTTATCTCAAGTCCGCCATTTTGCCACATTTTCCTTATATAAAAAAACTCTAAATATACCCCTCTTCTTGTTATCTCAAGTCCGCCATCTTGCGCCGCCTGAATGCGATTATATAAAAGTCACGCGCCGCCTGGCGTTTTTGCTATATAAAAGTCACGCGCCGCCTGGCGCGCCGCCTGCGCGCCGCCTGAATGATACCTGTTTACCTCATTGTATACTACTTTTCTTGGTGACACCATTCTCCTTAACTCTATCTGTTTCCGGCAGTTTTCAGGCTTAAGTCGGGATCATAAATTGATGCCATTTTTAAAAAAAAACCAAAACAAAAAAAACAAAACAAGCAGTAACTAGTATCTGAGAAAATATAAATTGGCTCAAGAATGATTTAAAGTGTTGTCGGTCCTATATGCAGCAAATAAACTTTTATATTTTGTTAAGCACAGACCTTATAAGGAACCTGCCTATAACTACAGGGGCATACTACGGCGCCCTTTGGAGCATATCACGGAGCACCATGTGGCTCGTGGGGTAGAAAGAGTTAAGACAAATAAAAGTAGCATAAAGAAGAATATCTGTAGCAAGGTTTAGAGCCAACCTCTGTTAATTTATTAAAATGACAAAATATCACATAACCGGTTATCTAATTCTTAATGTAACCGTTAAACACGCTTCGTCACGGCTCACAAAATCTGCAATGCCACTTATTATAAATAACACTCAAAAAATCATTCATGCCTATGCGGTTGGGATAACTTAAAAATGTAAACACGGCTCTAGGGCAGACGTGAAGCACGTGCACTTCACTGTCAAAAACTACCCACTAATGTGTAGCGCTTTAGAAAAACAAGCAACAGCAGACTAATTGTTGTATTGTCTGCATCTTAATGGATATAAATTCTAAAAATGTAGTTTAATCTCTAAATCTAGTCTATGCTTGTTTAAACACATGCAGCAAGTCGTATCCATGGGCATATACAATTATGGGAACTAGCAAGTGCTTTCAGTTCACAGCTCTGCTTGTTTTCATTTATTCGAATCATCAAGTTTCAACAAGCTAGAATCGATATTAATCACTTTCAAGTGAAATCCATCATTAACCAGAACAAACATGTTAACTTGTATAACTCTGAGTCAGCAATCCGGTATTTTATCTTTGTTAAAGGTAAAAGCAAAAAATAAAAAAATACAAACAAACCAAGAAAAAAAAAACAAATAAACAATAACAAATTCTAATATTATATCAGATTCATGATTTTGTAAAACAACGTATCATCGGAAGCACGAAATAAATTTGAATGCTTAAATTTTGCCATCGTAAGCAGAGAGATGAAACATAATGGCTCTCGCACGTGCTTCACATCAGTGCAAGCGTAGCATACACTTAGACTGTGCTTTCTTATGCTAGCGATTTTGCCATTTTCTTTGCATGTCAATTTTTTTCTTTTATATTTTCATTGTTTTGTTATTTCCTGTTTTGATTTTTTGTTGTTTGTTAGATTCTTTGTGTTGATACTTCTTTCTTCCTTTTTTGTATTTTAAATTGCTTATTTATTGTACCTTTTCCCAGTGTTATACGTGTTGTTTATTTTATTTCCTTCATCTTTCTAGGTCACTCATCTACGAGTATCTTATTACAGGTGCTTCTTTGTTTACGAGAATATATGCGTTCCTGAGACCCTCGCGTAAATGGACAGAATTTTCTCATTCAAAAACATTTAAAGTAAGGGGGATGCGTTCCACCAATGTCGTACATAATAGTAAAAATAAATACATGAAATAATGAACCGTTTGAATTAATATATACCATTCATATTAAGTACATGTACATAAAGCAACATTGACAAATTATTCAACACTGACAGGGGTAGGACCATTGCCTTCCTCATTTCATCAACTTCAAAATCAACGAGGGGTGAGGCAGTGAGTCACCTGAAAGAGAACAGGGCGATGCAGCAATGAACTGTTTCCTGAAGAAGGTTCCAGAGTTGCTTGAGTTTGTGACTTTCTCTGCTCATGGAGGATTTCTTAGTAAGCAGCACATTCCATAATTTTCCTCCTGACCATAAAGCTTCTTGTCCATGTTAGCATCATCTTCTTCAAAGATCATAAGGTATGATTCCAGAAGGATTGGAAGTCCTCCTTTAATCGTTTCAATAGAAGTTGTCAGTCTGGTGGTAGTTGCTGGCTGGTGCATGTTGCTGCGTCTTCTTCTTTTTCAGTGGTGATCTTCTCCAGTGCCAATTCTTTATTGCTCAGTTCTACTTTCGAGATTCAAGCAAATTTAAAATTTCATTTTATCAACTCCATCTAAATCAGCTCCTTAGACCACTCTGACACCATTCTTAATAGCTGTGATACTGTTATCATCAACGTAAAAGCCTTCACATTCATGAATTGAGGGCACAGGTTTTTTTCCCCACACACCTTTCATGCTTCGCCGCGAAACATCATTCCATGCAGTCTTTATTAGCGAAAGAGTATTTTTAATAATGAGTGCCTGCCAAAAATCCCTCAAAGAACATTCAAACGGGCAAAATCTTGCTCTCGCGCTCCCGTTTTTAGGTACTGTAAAAATGTATAAATATCGGGTCGCGTAACTTCGAGTTTGGTACGTAAATATAACAAAAATGCCGTATAATGTTAAGTTCGAATTCGCATAAATGAAACACGCGTAAACAGATAACTACCTGTATTCTGATAATCTATTTGTCCACTTGTTTGCAGTGCTTCTTGTTTTTGTCTCTTTACCTGTCTATATTTCTTATTTTTGTCGTCTGTTTGTGGTTATGACTGGCGAAACATAATGCGTTTTTGTGGTATCGTTTAATTGTAAAACTGACTCTATACGTACTTTTCCTTACAACGTGCAAACGTCAAAAAGCAAAACTCCTCGTGCTCCGAACCTTCTTTCTTCCTGTCCTTGTTTTTCTTAAGCTCAATTTGGCATGTGTCTGACCAGATAAAATGCCTTCAGAGACACAGCTCGTGAGACGCATATGATTTTTTTTTTTTCGCTTATTGTTATATTCTAGTTAATTTTTAATCTGAAACTGTGGGATGCATAAAACACATAGCAGACTAATAAACCAAAAAGAACAGTATACGAAGTATACTCAGATTAACTTTACAATCCCATTGTTTGACAACGAAGATTATTTTATTTAATGACTTGCAGATTTATCGTTTGAATCTAAAGAGACGTGAAAGTTTTCGAGACGTCTCTTTGCTGCATATTGATGTTGTAGGCAGAGGCGTACTTAAAGTATGTGGCACCAAGGGCGGATCCTACTTTAGGCGCCTCATCCCATAAAGAATCACACTTGCAAGCATACTTTTAACAGTAAGTACTATTTTAAAGGTGTACAATGGCACCTCTCTCTTGACTGTCACCCGTAGTGGTCCACCGCCTCACACCTCACCCTCTTCTTTAGTACGCCGCTGATTGTAGGAATTTTAGATACATTCTCGTTTAAAACCGTTTAGTTGGCAATAAGATCACTCATTTTAGTTGTAAACTCTGTCATCGTCTGCCCCATTTGTCCGCACATGTTCCAGACACACCCTGTTATGCTTCCCAAAGCTCCCATTTTGAACATTCAGTTTGAACTTAAGAGAATTTTCTTGTGAATAAATTAATTTTATTTACACCTTTGTTTACAAACAGGTCGTTGAGAGCTGGTGGGACGACATGATTTAAATGAGATAGTGAAAGAGTGAAAGCGGCAGATTCCGTGAATTCCATTTTATTTGAATGTAAAGTAAATATAAAGCTATTCAATTCAAATGTAAAGAAAGTTTTCTCTCGAGGGACCCATAACTATGTGTCGGAAAACGCAATACTTAGGAGAGCGTTTTGTTTCTATTCTTTTACCATAGTTGTAGGTGGTACCAGTTTAGGGTACTATCTCTGGAACAAGAAGAGAAAAGTGGCCTGAGCTTACAGACGAGGGACCAACTTCGTAGACAATCTTTGACACTTCTTGGAATGTGCTGCGCCCTACAACATTGACCAGCGACGAGCGTGATCAGTCTACCAAGAACTAAACCATCAGGAGGAGCATAACCGTCACTGACAGCTACGTAAAACATAAAAGCTGCCAAGTGACCTCCTTTACACATTTCTGTTCCATCACAATAGTGATGTTAAACTTTTTTATAAATAATTATTCATGTCTTTAAAACCTTGTTAAAATCTAAATGACTTTTAAAACTGTTATTTGTAAATATACAAATTTAACGTCGATTTAGTCATTTTGAATGTACTGCATGTTTGTCTCAGTCAATTTACTAAATACACTCTAACTAGAGCTATACCATAATAAGAATAATTCCACTGAGTAAATCAGGGTGGGGGCTTGAACGAGCTGAAATTAATAATTGAATCGAAAAATGACAATTGTGGAGATAGCTAGTAGAGTAAAACTAAATGAAAGAACAGTTTATAAAATTTTACACAACAGACTGAACATGAGAAAAGTGTGTGCACGCTGGGTTCCGCGACTGTTGACACGTGAACAGAAGCGAACGAGGGTAAATTGATTTCAAAAGTTGCTCAAAAAATGTCAGTCAAAAAATTTGTTGGAGACCATGGTGACAGTAGATGAGACTTGGGTATACTATTATGACCCCGAATCCAAAATTGCCAGCATACAATGGAAAACCCCGGGCTCCCCAACACCTGTCAAGCCGAGAGCGCAGAAATCTGCAGGAAAAGTGATGCTAACTGTTTTTTGGGACGGCAAAGGTGTCCTTTTGAAAGATTATCTGCCTCGTGGCAACACAGTTAATGGACAGTACTATGCAGATCTTCTCTCCAAACTAAGAAAGGTTGTGACGAGGAAACGAGGGATAACGCGCAATCAAAATCTTCCTTTGCTTCAAGACAACGCGCCCTCTCACAAAGCATGGCATGTGCAGCTAGCAGCCAACGATTTGAATATTGAAATTCTTCCACACCCACCATAATCTCCAGATTTGGCTCCATCAGACTTTTTTCTATTCCCAAATCTTAAAAAACAGCTAAAAGGAAATCATTTTGACAGCGATGAGGAGGTTATACTGGCATGTGATGACTGGTTTAGTTTGAAAAATAGGGTGTTCTACTCCCAAGGTCTTTTCAAGGTCAAGCAGAGATGGCAGAAGTGTGTCAATTCCGACGGTGGCTATATTGAAAAGGAATAAACACTGTACAAAATTTCAGCTCTCTGTGAGATGTCCTTCATGGTCAGGCCCAAGACTTATGTCAATCCCCTTGTAAGTTAACAATTACCCTGCCAATGCAGCATTGATCTTGACTTGGGAAATATCTTATGATATTTGAGATAGAAGCATCATTATCCTTCTATCTACAACTCTGCCAAGAGTAATCTTGTGCGACGGTAGACACCTTTGAAGGCCCATATTAGATACTCTTGAGTTTTGGCCATTGTTGGACCACTGTTGCAAAGCAGGGGAGGCAATTCCGTGACAACATGGCACGCTGTTACGCCGCGACAGTCTAATACTAAGGAAGAAATTGTAATGAAAATTGACATACGGTAGTTATAGGAGAAAGACAGAAGAAACAGATGGACGAATTTTAGTTTCGCCACAGATGGTCGGGTTACTGCAGCTCCAGGATTCTAGAACTTTTCTTTTAGGATCCTTAGCCCCAGACTGTCAAAACAGTCAGTGGCTATCACGCCTAGTGGCTTCTTGTAAGGCAGCAACAAACTGTCTCAGTTTTGCTCAGTCGGTGGCCACCCTTCATGCAGTGCCCCAAGTCTGGTTCATGCTCTGCATCTCGGAACCCACTGTACTCCTCCAGGTTGTCATTGCTCTGCCTCTCTTTCGCCTTTCTTCTGGGGGTTCTTCTGAAGAGACAAAGAAAGAACAGAGCACTGCTCTATCAGGCATGGTTTAGAAGGTGACTAACATGAGGTTGTTCTTGGGGTAAGCAGCCTCATCATGTAAAACAAATTGCTACAGAAACTACCACTACAAGAGCAAGTAGTTGCTTGGTACAGGCTTCCTGTGAGGGGACCAGGTGTAGGGGTTGTTCCATGCTCTATATGGAGCGAAAAGAAAAAATGATTATGGTTATCGTCTTCATATACCAAGTCCAGGATTACTATCCTATATATAAAATCACAGCTTTTTCTGTAAGTACATAACGCTAAGGGACTCATGAAGCCAGCTACTTCTCTGATTACCTAGCGAGATAAGGAACAAGGAGATTACGGAAACCGTTTCACGACAATGGGCCCCACCATAGCACGCACTTCATGCAAAGCAGACAAAGAACATAAGGCTTTGTGACAAAGGGAGCGATTGATTTCTGCAGTGGGCGGCCAATCCAAAGCACGGTCTGTCTCGCAAAAAAAAGCTGCAGCATGGAAGTGAGAGGAGTTGGTTGCGAGAGCCCACCCACTTTAGCGATTGACGTGGATTTCGTACAGCACAGCATTATAATGCAAGATGGGCACCTCACTATTGGATTGGAGAAGACGTCACACCAACAGGCGACGACATCTGACACATTGGGCAATCATGAATATAACGAGATGTTCGACAGAACGGCAGTACTGAGTTTTCAACATAGCGGTGCATAAGGGTCTTCCCTATTGTATAGCCTGTGTACATCTGTTCTAATATTTCATTCCTGTGTGGATAATTGATTCTTATCTGAGGAGTGTAATTTAATAGTGTTCTTAAGGAATTTGCGAAGCGAAAAGGAGGTTAGTAAATCTTTTAAAAATTAGTAATAATTTTTCTTCGTCTTTAGTTAAGATTTACTTTTGCACTTAGCCTCATAGATAAATGTGCGAAAGACTGTTTTCCATTACTTCTATTCGTAAATGATACAGCAAATCAAAGATTTTTCCTCTTTTGTTATTTGAAGTAATTTATAGGTATATACCTTCATGTAGACTGTCATTACAGACTTACATGAGCACACACTTTCATGCGCAATATATTTAACACTTATCATGTGCGCCTCATGTCATACATCATTACCAGAGAATTAAAAACAGAGTGATCAGTAGTGAGGAATAAGATAAATGAAAGTCAACCATTGATATTAGATGTGAAACTTATGAAGCCACTTTGTGTGTCATCAGGCCAGCAGAAGTCTGAGTCTACACATTACGTGTTTGGTGTCTAACCAGAAAGAAGCTAGGAAAGCGAAAGTCTGGATGGCATAATTCACAAGATAGGACATCCTACACTTCCTAAGTTACAAGGAAGTCTCACCCGTATTTGTAAACGTTGTTGGCGCATCATTTATTTACCTGCTTATCAAGTGCTCACAAGGTGGTTCCATATCTATATATCAAGTTCAGCTCACTCGAACGCTTACCCACTGAGTCAAGCTAAAGGACGCACAAGTTGATTCTCATATTTTTATCAAGTTCAACTCACTCAAAAGCGTATTATCTGAATCAAGAGTACATACTCACAAGTTGATCAGTCTACCTACCAAGATCACTTAGTCACAAGTTGATTCGCCAAGATATCAAGCTCAAGTCAACAATTTCAGCTACTCCCTACGTCAGTACATAAAGTGAAGTCATCAACTTTAATCGTATATCGCACGATATAAATTCACTCTGACTAGCTTCATTACACGAAACTCACTTGTTACCAGAAGATCATTTCGCGAAGAGCTCCAGTCTAGCCAGTACCTTTCAGTGATCAGACAGCAGACATTTTCCTGAAACAACTGTAAACGGTTTGTCTACGCTAGAGAGAGATTTCCAAATATTGAAGGACTGTATATCTTCCAAATTCTCATTACTACAATGGTTTTCATCAGTACGTCCTCGTCTTGGAGAAAACCCCCACAACATACCATACGCCTACATTAGACAGTGTATGCATACCTGTGTATGTTCTTACAGTAGAGGAGCGTTGAGAGACATATAGACAGTGTAGATTGGACATGAGTGTGGTAACACTTAATATATCACACCATTATTTCACTATTCACATAGGTTCACTCTCACATTTAACTAACTATATTATTTATATCTCATCTGTGTGTGGGTGTGTGTATGTGTGTGAATTGTCTTTCACCATCATCACTTTTTAATTTCTACTAACCATGTAAGTGTAAATATTTAATTAATTAACCCAATAACCGTTTTGATAGTTATCTAGTTCCTTAATTTATCACCCGTGCTGTCAGTGTTAAATATTTACATACAGGTAGAATTCTACATTTAGATGAGGTTGGGGGCTCTTTATTTAACGAGATCTAAGGGCAGAAGATAAGGTCGTGGGAAAATAGAACACTTTTCATAATTTTCTAGAAAACACTATCTAGTGGAGAGCATTCGCATTCTCTTCTTCTTGTCCTTATCTCGAATAGGTCTCTTTCTGTCTTAACGAGCCAATTTCTGGAGACCTTCTTGATAACATTCCATAGGCCATCCCCAGCGACAACTACTGTTGTAGTTGCACCAATGTACATGTACGACAGTTTCTTAAAGTTAAAATAAACTATATTAAAATCCCACATCGTTGAGATGCTGTTGTTCACGAAGAGGAATAAATTACTCACATTTAATATCAAAACTTTATCTTTATTTTCAAGTTCTGCTGCTACTAATACTGCAGACATGACTGTACAACTTTAGCTTATTGATTAACTTTGTCAGTTGTGTTGTTGATTTCCTCACCTTCTCTCTTTAGTGCCCTTTTATCTCTTGATTCACTAATAACAGGCAGTCCCATAGCAGATACTACTGAAGTGTTAGGAACTTCGCTATATTATGTTCAGCATCGAGAGGTGGGGTGACCAGTCTCCTGCCTTTTCCTTCCCTCACTCACAAGCAAAGTCAGGTACCCATTTACAGCTGGGTAGGCTTGAGCGTGACGGTACCGTGAATCTAACCCGGCACCTTTATCGCGAGAAACCAGTGCACTAACCACTATGTGAAAACTACACATTAATATTTAACACCGAGATTTATCTTTTCTTTTCACGGATCCTGTCCAATAAAAAATGGATCACTCTACTCTTCTGTTAGGGGTGACAAAGGCAGCGAGGAAGAGAGCTTGTTACCCCCCACCTCTCGAAGCTGGACCTATTGTAGTGAAATCTCAGACACATCACTCCACTACGGCAGTATCTGCTATTAGAATACCTTTACCTTTTTTTATGGCTGCCTTCCGGCATCCTTAGAAAGTTTCTCCAGCGAACCGTTCTTGGCGGGGGAAAAAATGTTCAGGCACTTACCTTATGAATCCAGTAAGGACTGTTCTTCATATAACATATTCCTCCGTTAACAGTGTAATCAACCAAGGCTGTAGAGTCCTTGTCTTTAGAGGTCGACCGCTTCAAAGAAATCAAGCTGGTTGCTGCTTGCGAGCTGGATGTCGAGAACTCTTCCGGTAGGAGGGAGACTTTTGCCTTCATCTTGTCGCATCGACGCTTTAGAAATGTAAATTAGTGGATGCATCAGAATGAAACATGTATTCTACTGAACAAGCTTCATTAAACAGGATATAAGTGTTCGAACTTTCACTGCAAGAAGAAAGACTGTGAACTGGAAGATGTGACGCTAGGACAATTCACAGCAGCATGGTCATTAATTTACCATGATATTATGCTTTTCATTCTCTGAGTCATTCTCCTACTCCCATATTTGAGCTTTATCACAGCTCAGAAAACAAAATAATGCCAATGCCTTCATTACACAGAAAAAAATCACTACTCATAACCTTTTTTATTTTTTTTTTAAATATATTTTTTTGTATTTTTAATTGCTTCTTTTGCAGAAAACCTCGTGTCAAAGCAATTCATGTGCTTCCAAAATGGTTATTTCAGCTGTAGTTTGCTTCACATAATGAAATTAATACCACATGCACACAACCCTCCTTAGTAGCCTTCTACAGGTTGCTTAATAAGGGGAAGTGCAGTTTTTCTATTATTTTCTTCCCCAAAAACATTTCCTTAATATTTTTAACATAATAGACCTGTAAGTGTCTCCACCTACCATAAACTGATTCACCTGCTTACTTACTTAGTCATTCATCTTCAACACTGGGGTGAAGAGCTTTGATTCGCCTGCACAAAATATAATTACACAGAATACCTTTGCTTTTTCCATTTATTGGATACGTTGTACATTATTTATTACAAATTGTAGATTCAGATAGAAAAGCTCTCAGAGTACGGTCTCGCCATATTATCTCACTTTCTGTGCTGGTGGAAAAATCAATATATAGATATGTGCCTGTAAATATAATGCCTGAAAATAATAAAATTGTTTATTACCACAATATAGTATGCCACATCCCTAAAACGAGACATTGTAGCTGTAGGTCCAAAGAGACTCAGATGCGAGACTCTACCCCATTAAACAGTCAACGAACCACTCTCGACAAATTTAAGAAGAAAGACAAACTTTTGGTTTTTGTTTTCAGACCTAGCCGTAACTAAGTACTTTATCACTTCAGAGGGAAAGTCGCGCTTTTATACCAGACACTGTTATCTTTAAATCCAGCCGTCTGATAACAGTCTCAGAAAACTAATGCATGCCGGAACCACAGCCTCCGCGTCTGATTTTTGCCAACTACAGCAAACACCTACTCTCCAGGCAATTCGTAAGAAGCGATTACTATTAGAGTGAGCATGGATCTGGCAACCTGTCTTGCAAAACAAATAGCTTCAGAAGCGACCACTGCAAAAGTACGAGACTGCTTTAGCGCTGGCTTCCTCCAGTTGCTGTGGTGGCTGCATGCTTCACTTGGAGTGAAATGAAAGATGGGGATCTACTCTCCAAACTGAAATTATCAAAACAGTAAGTCACGAGAAACATCGAATATGGCAAGTTCCGGTTTGCTCTGAAAATGGACGCTCTACTGTGATAGCGAAATGCCCACTTGGTCCTCTACAGATGTTGGGTATAACATGTCTTCTTCCTCTTGGATCCTTTGCACCGAACTGACAAAGCAGTTAGTGACCATCACGCCTAGTGGCGTCTTGTAGGGCAGCAACAAACAAAATTTCCCCATTTTGCTCGGTCGGTGGCCATCCTTCGTGCCGTTCCCCAACTCTGGTTCATGCGTTGCATCTCAGTCTCCTCTGTGGTCCGCCAGGTTGTCTTTGGTCTGCCTCTCTTTCGCCATCCTTCTGGTGTCCATAGCTTAGCAGTTGTGGTGATGGTTTCAGAGTCCCTTCTGAGGACATGGCCGTCCCAGTTCCAGCTTCTGCCTGCGATGATGGTGTGCATGCCTTTTTGACTGCACTGTGTAAGCAGTTCCTGTTTGGAGGTGGTATTCGGCCAAAAACTTCGAAGAATGAGTATAAAGTGGGAAGAAATAAATGAGATCGATAACAATGTCTGTGAAGAACTAGACAGGTCCTTGTGCACGGAATTCCACAAATACATGTCAGAAATATTAAAGCAAAAAGCAAACCTGCATCACACCCAGCCTAGCAGACTGAATACCGACGGGGGTGTACTAGCCCAAGTGACACACAAAACGCAGGAGTATTTATGCAGAACCAGATGGAACTCCACCAGAAGCCCTGAAGGCAGATATACCATACACTACAGCGTTGATACACCAGCTCTTCAAGAAAAAGAGGCCACCCCAAAGAGCTGGAAGGATGGCCACATTATCAAGCTGCCAAAGAAAGGAAACTTGACTGTATGTGGCAACTGGAGGAGTATAACACTGCTAGCAGTGGCTGGAAAGATTTTGACCAGAGTTTTGTTGGACCGTATTAAGAAGGAGGTGGATGACAAACTCAGAGAAGAACAGGCAGGATTTCGTGCAGGAAGATCATGTACAGACCAGATAGCAACACTCAGAATCATCATAAAACAATCATACGAATGGTAGACCCCTTATATATAAATTTTGTGGACTTCGAAAAAATGTTTCGATAGTATAGACCGTTCTGTGCTATGGAAAATCCTGAGACGTTATGGAATCCCAGAGAAATTCTTTAAAATCTACTATTAAATTTCTACCAGGAGGCCTCATACAAAGTAGTGCACAAAGTAAAACGATCAAAGCCCTTCACAGTACACAGCGGGTCTGCTACCACCAACAATTTTTCTCATGGTCATAGACTGGGTTACGAGGCAAACAACAGAAGGAGAGAAAACAGGAATACAGTTACATTCAACAAATGGCTGGAGGAACTTAACTTTGCAGATGATTTGTGCCTTCTGTAACATAGACAGCAAGATATGCAGTAGAAAACAAATAGATTAGTGACAGCAGCAGACAAAAATGAGACTACACATAAATGTAAATAAAACAAAGGAAATGAGGATAAATAATAGGAAGATGGACTCTATGAAGATCAATGGTCAAGTTATTGAAGACGTAGAAACCTTTACATATCAGTGGAGTAAAAATGACAAAGGAGGGGGAACCGATGGTGACGTCTGTTCTAAGATAAATAAAGCCAGATGCGCTTTTAATGCCCTTTGACTAATACGGAACTCCTCAGCTATATCCAGAGAGAACAAAATCAGAGTCTTTAACTCAAATGTAGAGTCAGTCTAGTTGTAGGCTCAGAGACATAGCATGTCTCAAGAATATCACCTCCAAGCTACAGATATTTTTAAATAGATGTCTTCGTGGATCCTCTGTTTAAGATGACCAGATGCCAGATGTAAAAACAAATGTAGAGCTGGTGAAAAGATGCGGGCAACAGCCAATACAAATGGAAATTAAGGTAAGAATGTTGGGATTGATAGGACATTCACTCAGAAGAGAACAATCAAGCATAGCCAGAGATGCCCTTGACTGGAATCCACGAGGGAAATGAAAAGTGGGGAAGCCAATGAGAACTTGGAGAAGAACTGTGGAAGAGGAGGCTAAGGAAATTGGAATGACTTGAGCACAGCTGAAAATGACAGCCCAGAATAGAAATCGATGGAGAGCAACTGTTTCTGCCCTTTGTTCCACGGGGAACGAAAAGGAATGATGATGATCACACCCAGCCTAGAAGACTGGATGCAGACGGGGGCATCATAGCCCAAGTGACACCGAAAAAGCAGGTGTAATTATTTAGTGGTGTCACGAGTGGCGATATAGAGCGTCTGCCTAAGACAAGACAAAGGTTTGTGTGACGTCTGAGACAAGACAAAAGTCTGAGTGAAAGTTTGAAAATAGATGAGAGTCTGAGAAAATGAATGTGAGTGGTAGTGTGACAGTCAGGTGTACAAAGATGATAAACACTCTTTTACCTGCCACTCGGACTTATTTAAATGTCAACCCCACTCCCCCTCTCTTTCTCACCTATCAACAAAGGAATATATACATGAAGTAAGGGACTGGTACACATCAAGTGGTTTTCACATTCAACGATCACAGATGTACAGGTAGAAGAAAATTCTGATCAGCTACTAATTAGTTTCTATGTTTATTAAGATATAAATATATATATAAAGGAATCAAAATGGCTATAACTGCGCGATGGCAGGAACGATAAACATCAGTTCAAACAACCGTGTATTTTCACTAACATTATCCATAGGAAAAAAAAAACGAATGTCAGCAACCAATCCCAACCTTAGTTTGATTACTAATCAAAACTGGAACACCTAGGTTGTACCCAGACAAAAAAATCCAAGTCTTAACCCAATAAAACTCGACCATACTGGGTACTTGAAATAATAAACTCCAAAAATCTGATCTGTGTCCAACGTCTGGTAGTCCCCAGCCTCAAATAGAAGCGACTGCGACTAGGCTACACAAACACACAAAAATTAAACACTCCACAGCAATATTGTGCGCCATCACAAAATAAACAACCAGTTCTCCAACAATAAATGTTGAGGAGAACACACCCACTTATATCACCTCCATTACATTAAACAATTAATTACTGTCCACTACACGTCTTAGATAACGTCCACTGTTTGTCTGCGAAGCTATATCCTGACTTGAACTAAGTCTCTGGCCACTCTCGTGCTTATCCCACGAGGTGGGAATTTAATAAATCCACGATTGACAAGGTCAGAGGGAAATATCCATTCAGAGAGACTCACAGAAAAAGAACCCTGATATCCGGCGAGTTAAAATGGGTCCAAACTCGAGTTTGCGCCAGCGATGCGCCTTAGTATACCCGAGAGACACGGCCAGTTTAATTGCGACTGGGCTTATAAAGAAAAGGGCACACCAGTATATAACTTAGGACTGGATGAGCGCGCGATTCTGGAGTTTGATGAGCTTGAGTGGTGGTGTTCTTCAAAGGTTTAAGCAGCTCCAAGGGGCATGGGGAACCAGCAGCGGGATACTCCCCTCTGCTTTCTTGGTACTGGGACTTATGACTGACCCTACTGATCTCACTCGAAAACTCAAATAAGGAAGTGATACTTGACTTGTGACAAAATGCTTCTTCCAGATTGGGCCCCCACTAGCGTGTGGAGATACGTTCTCTCTGCTGTATAAATACAATTAAATACAAGCAATAAACTTTGCGCCTAATTTTAGAGTCCGCTAGCTAAAATACGTATACACAAGGACTGTTTACCAGCACACAGCCTCCCTCTCTCCCCCACCCAAATTTATCGTGGAATGTCAACGGTTTGAGTCTTTCGTTTGCATTGATCAGCTGCTAAAAGTCACACACTCCGCTCGCGCACAGACTTGTGTAATGGCCTTAGGACTGGATATAAACAAACTCTTCGTTCCGGATCGATTGAGTATGTGCGGCCAGCGAAAAAAATTACTGTTCTGCCCGTGAGGCAATATGCAACCAAACCCCCACCTCGAGTTACACACAATAATCAAATTCAATATTTACAAACATGGCCCGTGACAATACTTATCGGGGAACTCTCAAATATTCAGTTAAATAAATGATTTATATAAGACATCTCCTGAGCCCCATTTATAGACATCTCTAGGGGAAAAATAAGTACCCCTCATTCAAGGAACTCGTGGCACTAAATAAAGTGGAGTTTACAGTTGTATCAACAAAATTGATATGAACACATTTCTAGAAGGAATTAAAAACCAAACGCAAATCTCTTATTGAATTTGTAGCAAAATAAATGGGGTTACAGTTGTTTTTAAAAAAATGATTTAAACCCACACTCACTGTCCTTTGAATAAACTTGTAAGCAGTGTTAGTGATACATAGCGAACTTAACTTCCTTCACTCTCTCGTTATAAAATGAAATAGAAAATTACTGCTATACGCGTTCGCCCACTGAAGGAGTAATGTGTGAGAGATTCTACCTACACCAAAAATATCTAAATAACATAGCGCTTCTTTCCGAGATGCAAGAATTCCACTAACACCAACAGTAGCTGGTCGAATCTACCAACTGACAATGACACTTCCACTCTACAAGGACTTCTGGAGCATTAAGTGCCAGACAACTAAAAAGTTAGGAATATAAAGCGCTCTCAGACGCCAGGTGTCCAGGCCACCTGCGTTGTCGAGGGACTCTTTCGCCGGATTGCACGTAACATGATGCAACTTCTACGGAACTCCGAGACGTGTTCCGTGGACGAAAAGCCGAGCTAAAAAGAGATCGCCGGTTTTTCCGGCGTAATAGGTTCTACCCATGGACACACGAACGGCGATGTCGTCACTGGTGTCAAAGACCAGAGAATGTTTTACCGCTTCTCTCAGAAACAGAGTGCCTAGGTTTTTAGCTCGTGGTCAAAGCCAATAAGAAAGATGCCGCTTTTCCGCGACGGAGGGTTCGGGACTCCTCAAAGTTTACTCCTACCACATAAAAGAAATGGGAGGTAAACCTGTCCGATTTAAAGTGACAGCCCAGTTATTCCCACTCGACATCTACCGGGGAATAAAAATTAAATAAAATGGTCGGGCCAAACATCAAAAAAAGAATGAAGAGGGTGACCTAAGCTCAAGGCGAGTGAAAGTTCAGAAAGAAAAGGTAGGGGATGGTAGTCCCACCTTTTAGGACCAAATTCTTTCAGATCCAGCGTCACAAGTGGTTACCTACTAAATTCAGAAATTTCAACAATTCTTCTTCTACTTCTTTTTTGTTGTTGTTCTTCTTCTTCTTCTTCTTCTTCTTCTTCTTCTTCTTCTTCTTCTTCTTCTTCTTCTCCTCCTCCTCCTTCTTCTTCTTCTTCAAGTACCATGCCTGGTGGCATGGGCTATCATATCTTTCCACTTCTCGTCACCAGTTTTGTTTATCAATTCTGCAGTAGGTTTCATTTCACGCCTTTATGTCAAACTGTCCAGTACCGTCTCTCTTTGCCACCTTCTCTTTTTCCTTCAATCTTTCCTGTTCTCACAATATATTCTAGTGGATTGCTTCTTTCTAATGTTAGTAATAAGCTTCATGTGTGGACTGGCATCTTTCAGGACATTCTCATTGCTCTTTTGGCGATCAGTAGTGTTCTTAACATTCTTCAGTAAAACCGCATCTCTGTGCTGATTGTTTACTAACTGTCCATGATTTACTTCCATATGTTAGGATTGTGTTTATATAAACACTGGAAAACTGTTTTTCTTACTTTGACAAGAGCTGTTGCATAAAATACTTTTCATTTCTATGAATTTTTGCGTTTGCCTGGGCTATTCTACGCTTCACTTCTGAGATGCATCGTATATTATGGCAACAATTCACAAACCCATTTTAATCACCATTTTTGAGGAAGGTGAACACTCTAACACAGTGGTCCCCAAAGGATTTGGCGCCCTAGACTGGTGCGGTGCAAGCGGATGGCACGATTCAAAGACAATCAAGGATTTAGAGACATTTTCAAAAAATTATCTTTTAAATCGAGCATTGAATTATACGGCTTCATAAAGGAACATCTTGTATACTGGTAGAAAAGGTTGATCAGTGCTTCCCGTCGTTGTCTACAGAAAAATTTGACTACTTTAGAGATCCCTTTGCGAATTCCAACTGTTCAGATCTGACATTAAATGGAAAAAAGGGGGAAAAGATCCCGTTACATGCGCATTGAGGAATATTGGGAATATGGTGTTAGGCCCAAATTTCCTTGACCATCGGCACACTAGGGGTATTGTGGTCAGCATCACGCCAGCCGCCTAAACCTTTTCAGAGTTACTCTGGTACCCAATTCATGAGGCTAGGTTGACCTCGGAGCCGTTTGTGGTCTAAAAATTCCCACCTCAACTGGGGACCGAACCACGGACCACCGAGCTAGGAAGCCAATGGACATTAGATGAGTAAGAAATGGCCAGCAATTCGAGTGATCGGACCTTGAAATTGAAACTCAGGAGTATGCCACTTGACTCTTTTTGGATTTACATCCAGAAACAGTATCCATGCATCTCTTCAGAAGCATTATCCATTCTTCTACAGTTCTTCACAACGTTTTGTTATGAACCGTGATTTTCAGCTCTGGCAAATATCAAAGACTAGAAAAGAGAAAGGCTTCTTTGTGTTGATGAGGAGATGTCAGTTTGTTTGTCTCAAATAAAGACCTAATATAAATTAGATTACCCGACAAAAAACAAGCTCACTCCTCTCATTGAATTTCTGTATTTTGTGAATCAATCATGTTTTTATGAAGCTGTACTGTTTTACACTTTCTGGATGTCTCATGGTCATATTATTGTGTTCTATGTTATGAATAAAGCACTGCTAGGAGTTTACTTTTTGTTTTTGATGGTAATTCTTATCCATAAAACATTCGGGGCGGCGAGAGCCTGTGACATAATTTGTGCGCTCTCTTTTTCTCTCCGGCAGTATTGAACTACATGTGTAAAAGCGTAATGAATTAGGTGCATTATTTTATTGTTTGCACACTCTTTTTCCCCACTGTCATTGTTCACGTTTCACGTTTCGAGGAATGACAGTGCCAGACAAGCGTTTCGCCCAAGCCTGAGAGATTAATTGAGTCCCTAAAACGTTATAATGCCAGGTAAATGCGAGCATGAAGTGTTTGCTTAAGATTGCATAATTACTTCCGACTCGACGGCAGGGTTAGGTGATTATGGATAAACACAATCTTGGAAGACATCTGGAAGATCTAGCGGGACGAATGATGTAAAGAAACTTCCAGACAACCTTGTTATGATCAGGAAAAAATGTAAGAAGTTGTAACGTAAACATTACCAAGAATTGTCGGATGTAGCAACTCCATATACGAAGGATGACTGTTTAAAATTTTCAAACGCATGAGTCATACAGAATGCTGCATGAGGAAAAGTTTTCATAATATAAACTTTTAAATATTGTTGGCTTAAAAGTTTAGAGGCGGATAACATTCACACGATTGGAAGATTTGTCAGAACGCCATGCAGGAAGCGTGGACCGAGAGCTACGATATAACGTAGAACATCTAGCATACGACACTGCATTCCAGAAATCGTTACAAGTAGACATCTAGGACCTTGACACAGGAACGAATAGAGCAGGATTCTGAATTTTTGGGAACGGAAAAACGTATTAGTGCATCTTTTATCCACTGGAAAAGAAAACTCGTCAATACTAATACGGAACCGGACTCCTACAGAAACTACTCACAAGACACAGAGGAATTCCAAAATAGAAATAATACCCAGACTGTGTTCGGTACATCTGTGTGATCGGACGTTCAGAGAAAAGGGTTAGACTCGAGATGGGTATTTAAAGAAGCCATCTCAGACCCAGCCCGTACTCCCTCAAATCACTTCAAGATCTGCCAGAGCTGAGAAGTTATCCTGAAGGTTGCCTCTTTTTGTTAGAAGTAATCAGCCCCAACACAATCGGATAACTGAAGAGAAGACATAACTAACAGCCCTTGTGAGCGCTTGTTAGATCGAAGCTCAAACCTCAGCTTCAGATTCGTAGTATCACTGTTCTGAGAGTGTCACATAATTTTGGGTCGCTCTCTTGTCCACTACGGTCGTAATCTGTGACATTTGTTGTACTGACTAATTACGTGCTTTTCAGTTTTATTTCTCTGCAATGTAGCAGATAATTTGTAATTTCAAACATTCTTCCACTCCTCTCAGTGTTATGTCGTCATATCTGTTTGGTTACACGTTCCTCCCTGCTGGGAAAGCCGACAATCATGTTGGTTAATTTCGTGTGTGGTCGACTTCAGACTACAGATTAGCACTAAAATCGCCCCAGCGACTTTGTTTAATCATTGATAAGGTGTGCCGGGCGATAAATTACCCGTCTGTGGACAGACTACAGACACGCACTTATCAGTCGGACACACCTGAGCGGAAATGTTTTAATAGTCCGGGCAGATGTACGACGTTATTTGTGTCGCGAGGGGTTCAGATGTTATTATATGAAAGATATCCTGGACAAAAAGCTGTATCAGATGATACCAGGGTAGTGCCAGATAAGAGACTGGTCTTATAAGAAATATCCCTTTCTCTGAAAAGAGGAAGGGTGTATCGACAATCAAAGGTAGGGTCAAGCTGTATAAACCTTCAAGTATGATGATAGTGTTTGTTACTGAAGGTCTAAGTGCTACCTCTCAAGATCCTCTCTTGAATAATGATTATTATTTTTGTATTGACTCTGCTAGGGGATTAATTAGTTAATTAAATATGTAATAGATATATATATAACCAACAGAACCTTAACTCAATTTAAAAAATTAAGTAAGACTGATTATATATCTATTTACAATTTATTGATCCTATACCGTTTATCTTTTCGGTTAGGAAAATGATAAAGAATTCAAATGTTTTTTTTACAAGATAAAATAAACATGGAATGTCCATTTCCACCATAGTTAAATATGATATAGTTATATTTCAAATATTAATCATTTAAATCACATTACTATTATATATATATATATATATATATATATATATATATATATATATATATATATATATATATATATATATATATATATATAGTTATCACTTTCGCTGGACTGTGAAGTTAATACTTAGTTTATTATAGTCCTTCATGAGTCATCACTCAAACTGTTTTTGTTGTTATTAATAATTTGTTTCTTATTACTAAGTTGCTGGATATGCTGATCAGTAGAATTGTAGTTCCACTTATCTCCAAAAGTGCGAAGAATCCATCTATAGCCAGGATCACACAAGGTCTGGATCTCCAGGCTGGGAAACATAAGTTGTCTAGTTCTAGGTATATTGAGAACGATTGCAACACAGAGTCTCTCTGAAGTGAATGTCTCGTACAATCTTAGTAGTTGCAGGATAAAACCTGTAATACAAATAATCACAACCCTCGTATGGTCCAGCACCATGCTATCCACACACACAATGGACGTAACAAACAGTTTCAGACATGGTGCTAACAGTTGCACAGGACAATTTACTTCAGTACCACTCACAGCCAGTTCAATGTGATTACACTTTCCTTATAAATCCTAAGTTAGATCCATTTGTTCATGATCTGCTTCTATACAATGATTTGGTTTAGTATAAACTATTAAATGACACTTTGATTAATACATGTTAACAAATTACGTGATCCTTTCTCGTTGTCCTGCTCAGTGTATCTTTCCTTTAGGAAATACTCCTTCAAATACATTCTTAAACCTACAGTCGTATTTTTGCCATAATTCTCAAATATTCTACACATTTCCCAATGTTGGCTTTCGTCTCTAACAGTCAACACATGCGTGTGTTCAGATGGCAATACACTCGTCTTGTAAGTTTTTTTCTTACACACTCAACACACTTACGAACACACAAGTGGATAAATCACAAGAAAATTACATACAAGATATATATATATATATATATATATATATATATATATATATATATATATATATATATATATATATATATATTCTTTCTTACCCTCAGGCAATACACATAAGCTGTAACAGGCTGTCAAAAGGTATTTAAGTCTGCTATGCAGATGCAGTGGCAAAATATTGGACATCACACTTTTGCCGCTCTCTTCTGTACCGCTTAGTGTTTCAAAAAGTTGTGGCTCCAAATCAACCAAGTTCAAGGACTTTTATACCGTCGTTCCCCCGTATCGGAGAACACGGCCAAAAACCGGTGTTAGGAATCTAAAAACGAGGCATCTTTTGCCTGCTTGTACAATGTGCAAAATTTTTAATATTTATTATCTCTCTTAATTCTGAACCGATTTTGATCATTTAAAGTTAGAATTATACTGTGTATTTATCTCTACTGTTCTATCTAATAATTGTTTAATTAGCAAAATGCATTTAAATCTATGCAGACTTTAACTAACTAAATTTGGGACTACCCTGATGTATAGATGTCAATTTAAACGATTTTTCTCTTTAAATGAACTACTATTCGAGGAAGTCTTTGCACCTACCTCTTAAGTAACATCCCCGTTGTTGAACTATCTATATCTTTCCTTTTAAACATCTCTAGTTCTTAAGAAATTAAATAAATTCTTACTCTCATTTACACAAAATGGGCCTCTGTGTTACGCCTAAAAAGGTTTCCTTATACGCACCAGAAAAAGGAGCGTTTTCATTGGCTGTTTGTATCGGTCCGTTTTGCTATAGTATTGCGAGAGGTAAACATGACCGTGGTGTAAGCCAGACCAAAACACGACAATTTGTAATCATTGCCGAGAGAGGATCGGATGTTTTCATTCCATATATGGGAGACGTAACCTTTTGCATCACGCGCAGAATTTTTCCTACGTGGAAATATACTACTCGTCAAAAGTCAAGGGCAACTTAGAAAAACTTTGGTTGAAACCATAAAACAAATCTGATATAAACATAATTGGTATCAGTCAAAACGGCATTTATTGAATACCAAATTGACACGTCACGTTAAGAAATGGAAACACACATTCAAACGCAATGAAGCTGTAAAGTGTGTCACCCACCTTTTCAAAAGTCACACAATAGATATTGGACACATAGACATTTCAAAATCGGGTATGACCACCGTTTGCAGCAAGGCATTCAAGACAGCTTAGACGCATCGAGTCCACAAGGGTCCGAAGAGTATCCTGGGGAACAGCTTCCCATTTCTGAAGCAGAAATGCAGTCAGCTGTGCAACATCCATTGGCAGGGGGTGATTTGTTGACAATCTTCGACCAAGGACATCTCAGAGGTGCTCAATCGGAGAAAGGTCAGGTGAATGAGCTGGCCACGCCATCCTGATGATTCCATGTTGCTGAATAAACTCATTCACCACACGAGCTCGATGGGGTCGAGCGTTATCATCTTGGAGGATGGCATTACCACCTGTGGCCTCCAGGGCAGGCTGAACAATTGGTCTCAAGATTTCGTTCTGGTATCTTGGGCCGATCAAGTTGCCTTGGATGATGTAGAGTGGGGTCCTGCCGTGTCTGTAGAAGCCTCCCCAGTCCATGACAGAACCCCTGCCATAACGATCCACCTCCCGAATTGTGTCATCAGTAAATCGCTCTCCTGGTCGTCTCCAAACTCGAATCCTGCCATCATTGAATGACACAGTGAAGCGAGATTCATCAGTGAAGAGAACTTGACTCCATTGTTGCCTTGTCCATCGGATGTGCTCACGACACCAAGCAACACGGGCTCTGCGATGAGCAGGAGTAAGAGAGATTCTGACTGCAGGACGTCGAGCAGCCAGTCCAAATTCATGTAAACGTCTGCGAATGGTGCTTTGACTGACATTAACGTTTACAGTTTGTCTCAACTGACATCTTAGAAGGGAACAAGTCACTGTTCGATGGCGCAGGGCTGACAACAAGAGGTACCGGTCATCATGTCTATTGGGGCATCTAGGGCGACCTGGCGGGTGGATATATTCCACACTTCCTGTGGCCTGAAATCTCTCCAAAATTCTTTGGATAGTAGAGTGTGACACTGCAAGCCGTCTAGCAACCTCACGGACAGATAAACCACTTTCAACCCACGCTATAGCCCTCATTCTTTGTAAGGTGTCAAGACTTCTTCTCGGTGGCATGGTTTTTGCAAGTGATGAAACTACCCTAAGTCTGCTGATTGTAAAACAAATTAAGAGTGAACTCTGTTCACGAAAAGTAGCCATTGCACGTGGAATGTCAATCAGCACGATTACTTCACCTGTTTGGTTGTACGGAAGTTTAAAAAAACAGATTAAACATGTGAATTTATGGTCAGCAAACCAAATTGCACGTGATCACCGTGGTTGTCGGTGAGTTGTTTTTATGCTTAACGTGCATAGAGAACTGTCAGAGGAAGATATTGCCCCCATTTTTACTAAAAACTTCCTTCATTTAATCCTTCTATGCGCTTATATAAAAGTGTATTGAAAATAATAGGGGGGCCCTTGACTTTTGACGAGTAGTATATTTTGAATTACCCCACCTAAATACGCATGCTTGAAACGATTGGCGCTCTGCTTAGCATCGTAACAAACAAATGCGGAAGAAGATATGCAATATAATCTGACATTTTTTGCAAGTCTAGTTCACTGTGAGAATCGCTTGCCAAGACGACCACCAGACTGCCAGAAGTTAGAATCAGAATTCCATTTATCAGACCTGACTTTGTTGGAGCATTTTGAAGGACTTAAACAGCCCAAGAAAACGCTATCATTTTAATAAGGAAAACCGGGATCTGAGGAAACTGAAAACACTGAGTCATAGTGGGACTTTATTGTTAAAGTAACGACACCCCACGAACACGTGAAAAAAGGCATCTGCTAGTGCCTTAACCTACTTCTCTGAAGTTGTACATTTTACAATCTATATTTTTCATTACTATCATGTGAACATATGTATATATTGCCATGTGAATATTAATATGTGAACATTGCTAGTGGATGTCTAAGTCATTTGAGGCTGGCAACCTCAGGACTGCAAGGGCTGGTGACTGCTTTATCGCTAGTTTCTTAAAGAGAACTAAAAGCATAAGTAGTCCCAAGTTCCATATGGAGCAGGGAGAGAACGATGACAGAAATGATGTACATTCTAAGTAAAATATTTACAATTACAAACCAGTGTAAATGTCTGTGTAAACATATTCCTTTAAAATTAATGGAAGTTTTCAAGCTATTTCAACTAGTGTAGATGTAAATTAAAACATATTCAATCTATATGGTGAACATTTTCAACAAGGATAGAGTTAACTGAAAACATATTCAATCTATATTGTGAACATTTTCCAACCAGTGTAGATGTAAATGTAAACATATTATATCTATACTATTAACCTTTTCATTTGAATGTAAAGCAAATATAAAGCTATTCAATTTCTTCTTATTCTTCTTCTGCGTTCGTCCTGAAAGGGACTTTTGTTACGTTGTGTCGCCGTTTACAGCAAAGCTGCGATATTTGCTCCTTTCGGCCCGACACATCCGGTTTCAGCATGACATTTTTGGAACCGGATTAACCTTCCCTCTTCGATCCCTTTTCTCTCAGCTAGACTGCAGTGATGCAGCCTGTTTCCAGGACCACCACTTGAAGGTGGAGTAGAGTCTTGGTCAGCTCTGGTTCGCTGACCCTGCCGCAAGCAGTCAAGCTATGGGTCGCTGACTGCATTTATCACTGTTGCTGCGTCTTCGGTCCCAGCTATTGAATTAAATGTAAAGAAAGTTTTCTCTCGAGGGATTAAGCTTAATTCTTATCGAGGGTAAAGTCGGAGGTAGATGGGATTGTGGAATAGGAAGAACGGGATACATAACTATGTGTCGGGAAACTCAATACTCAGAGGGTATTTGTTTCTATTCTTTTACCTTACTAGTTGGTAGTACCAGTTCAGGGTACTATCTCTGGAACAAGAAGGGAACAAGTGGCTTAAAGTCGAAGCTAGATACTAACATGAGACGGGGCTTTAAGACGAGGGACCAACTTCTTAGACACTCCCTGACACTTCTGGGAACGTGCTGCGCCCTAAAACCTTGACCAGTGACGAGCGGGATCAACGACCCTGTCTACCAAGAACCAAACCATCAGAAGGAGCAGAACCGTCACTGACAGCTAAGTAACACATAAAAGCTGCCAAGTGACTTCCTTTACACACTTCCATTACATCACAACAGTGATGATAAATTTCATGATAAATAATTATGCATTTTTTAAACCTTGTTAAAACCTAAATAATTATTAAATCTGTTATTTGTAAATATACACATTTAACGTCGACTTAGTCATTTTGAATGTACATGTTTGTCTCAGTCAATTTACTAATTACACTCTAAACAGGGCTATACCATAATAAGAAGAATTCCACTGAGTAAATCAGGGTGGGAGCATGAACGAGCTGAAATTAATAATTGCTTAAATCTTCATAAATGCGGCGGATCAGATATAAGTTAACAATCGCCCTGCCCAACGCAGCATTGTTCTTTACTTCTGAAATATCTTATGAATACTCCCTTGACATAGAAGCATCATTATTCCTCTATCTACAACTCTGCCATTAGTAATCTTGTGCGAAGGTAGACACATTTGAAGACCCATATTAGATACTCTTGAGTTTTGGCCACTGTTGGACCACTACTGCAAAGCAGGGGAGGCAAATTCCGTGACAGAGGGTATGTTTTAAAACTTTAGATTGTTAAGCTTACAACGTATCTTAGTGTTGTGTTAAGTATTGTATAATTAAAATTGATGTACGAGTATATTTCAAATTAATGTTATGCTTAACATAATCTTCACGTCTATATATTTTGCCTTTGTCCTGAAGGAAGGCGGCTTTCCCAGCTTATATAACCTCAAAAGTTCTTATCGGAGATTACAGTCCTTTTCAGTGCTTTACTTTCGGGTAATGTGCACAAAGAGTTCGTTTTTTCTTCTTGTCTTTTATTCAGTTCCTTCTGTCAATGTATTATAGGCGAGGCAAATTTGTTAATTTGACAAAAGCTAAAAGCGAAAAGGGAATAATAATCATGATTTTTGGAAAATGTCTTAATTGATGTAAAAATCCTTAAATGTATTGTAATGTTGTATGACGTACCCCCGTTTGACTGATATACCACAGTAATGACCGTGTAGTCAGAAGGAGGAATCTGATTTTCCAGTGGCCGGTCAGCATCGGTGGGGCGTCTTGGTTGGTAAACCCATGTACCCACCCTATTTGCAGGTTCAAACAGGTGGTAAGGAGCGTGACACAATTTTTCTTTCGAAATTGTGCGCTGTCAACAGGGAACCAAAACTGTCTCACCTGGCATAAGCATAGCGTCTTCAATATCCAGATGTAGCGACCGAGGGAGGTCAAATACAACCATCTGCCACGCAAGTTAAGTTTCACCCACGGGGAAAACACAAACCAAAACGTCAAAACCATAAAATGATGAAAATGACTAACAGTGAACATTGTTTCTGTTAAAAATTGTTTGGGGTTTTTGTGAAATATTTATATACCAAAGATACAAATCTTTTATTATACATTAGTAATCATTCAAGTGCATTGATTTATTTTATAGCTGCAGTTATTGATTTTCTCCACTTTCCAGTTATAATGTTGTTGTTTTGTTGTGTGGTTAAGACGAGTAATAATTTAATTGTTCGGGATAAATAACGAGCTGCATTTCACATCAACTATTAATGGAGACACCCTTGGAACATTGGATAGGTCTAACGAAAAGGTGACTTACTTCACAGCTCTCTTCTACAGCTACCATCTAGACTGTTCAACAGTTCTCTTCTCCAGTTCTGCGAACTATTATTCTATCGAACCTCCATCTCGCCACAACTAGTTATTATCTAACTTCCATCCCACTCAAATATGAATTAATATATAATAATACACTTTTGTAGAAGGCCTTAGCTTTATAAATTGAGTGCCCGTGGCGTAACTACAAAGTGGGGGATCTCCCGGGCACAAATTAAAAGGAGGTAATTTAATGAACTGAAGAACCATATTCAATATAAGGTAAAGGTAAAGGATCCCGTTACACGCCCATTGAGTCATATTGGCCCATTTTTTCTTGACCATCGGCACACTAGGGATGATGTGGTCAACATCACGCAGGCCGCCTTAACCTTCCCAGAAGTTGTTCTGGTACCCAATTGGGACTGGGTCGACCCAGGAGCTGTTTGTGGCCTAACAAAATCCCACCTCATCTGGGGATCGAACCATGGACCACTGAGCAAGGAAGCCAGTGCACTAACCACTATGCTACCGCGACTCCTATATTCAATATAAGGTAAATCAGTAAACTGATTACTTAATAATTTTTAATAGTAAAACTGATTCAAGCTCTGCACAAAATAACATTATGAAACTTAGCTAATCAACAGAAGAGTTGGCCACTCGAAAAGCAGCGGCTGGGAGACTTTTTCAGGCCATAAATCGTGGATTCCTCAGCAAGAAAGAGGTTGGTAAGAAAACGAAGATGGCTGTATACCGCTCCACCTATGTCCCAGTCTTGACATATGGATGCGAGTCGTGGGCAATGACTACAACCCACAAAAGCCAGATCCAAACCTCGGAAATGAGGTATCTGAGGAAAGTGGTTGAAGTAACAAGAAGAGACATGGTCCGCAACCAGACGATCCGTCAAGGCCTAAAATCCCATCCGCTGCTGACTGTGACGGGTCCGGTGGTGGTGGTGTGTTGTGTTGCGATTCCTTTGTTATTTTATTATTTATTGAATAGTAAAGTCACTCTCTAGACGTAGTAAGGTTGGTTATAAGTGGTTAGCTCTGACCATCAGAACATCCCTTCGACGTTCTGATTTGCATAGTATATAGTATTTGATTTCCCTTGTGGGAGAGTTATCGTGCTGACAAAGGTAAACACCAACAGCTGTAGAACCGAACCCGAAACGTAAATAAAGGATCAAGCCTTCTGTTTGAGTCCACATGTATTCATACAAAAGACGATATCGACATTCACAAAACTTCATGTACAGTTCAGCATAACAATGAATTCCAAATAATATCAGTAAGTATCCGTCCGTGTCAAAACAATATGTCAGAGGAACATCGTGGCTATATACGTGCGCTGTTGTAATCAACAGCCAGAAATGAGCACATGAGTTCTTGACAGCTACAATTTGGATCATAATGCGATTCTCCTTCCATCATTTAATTTGATTAAATTAATCTCATACTTCCAACGGGCTGATCACCCGTTTGCCAGTCACTTCGATTACGGAAACAACAGCAAATGGATTGATTTGTCGTTGCCCTAAAGACGCCAATAGGCGTGATGGGAAACAATGGCAAAGAAAACCTATCTGCTGTTGCCCTAAGACGCCACTAGGCGTAATGGCCACTGACTGCTTTGACGGTCGGTGGCTAAGGACGGAAGAAGAAGAAGAAGAAGAATCTCATACTTAGATTAATATCCGAACTGACCCTGAGTTCTACATCGATTCATATATATAATATAGGCTATATACTTAGCCTTTTTTCCTTGGAAGAAATACAAGACACGACCTTCTTGCTTGACGGATAGCGTAACAAGGGCCATGTAACCAAGTCACCCAGCGTGACCTTCCCAACGCGAATGCGTCATAATCTCTGCATATATTTCGCGTTCAGTATACCGTAAAATATCGACATATTCTATAAATGTTAATGACCCCTAAACGTTGCGCATGGCTAAACCCCAGCAGACGCCGTCATTTAAAATAACACCGTAACAGATTTCCTGTCAGACGGGGGAAAAAAAATCTATTAGATAGATTTTTTTTTTGAATAATATTAATCAAATTATCAAAAATTTAACAAAACCCGACGTATGACCTACGATGTTCTATCTAGAACAGTGTCGTGGTCATGTCAGTAATATCTTATAATAAAATCAACGTCATATCATACATATAACTTATATTAAACAAGGAAATGTCACTGTCACTAACTAATTAATTTGTTGTATGTATCGACTAACTAATAATGTGAGGTGTTATTAAAATTATTCTAACTAACTAAAATTAAAATAATTAATTATAGTATGTACGTATGGTACTAACTAATTACTATCTAATTGAAGAAAATGAGAAATAGTATAAGAGAGTAAAAGAAATAAAAATTGAGAAGTACGGACAATTAAAACCAAATATTAAAGTATACATTAAATTAGAATGCGTGTGAAAATGATTTGTAAGGATAGATACCTAATTAAATTAACGCAATCAGAAGAAAAGAACAGAAAAAAATTCATACATTTTAACTATAAATATGAAATGTTATAATCTAATATCTATTACCTTAATAATTACACTAATTAAAAGGTTTAATTGGTGTGATATTATTTTGTTTCATCTTTTCTTAGTATATCTTATTTTTTTATTTCATCACACTTTAACTTTATTTTATTATATATTAATTTAATAATTAGAAAATTTAACAATATCGGACATGAAGATCCAATCGTTGTTACCTCCTATTGACTTGTATGAAAGTTCATTAAAACCCAAGGTTCATATTATCGAATTATGATATGATTATCCAATCATCGTTAGTTCCTTTATTAACCTTTGAAAGTAAATTGAATAAGTCATCAACGTATCTGTCCCTTCTTCATCAGAGATTGTTCCTTTTTAACAGTTTTCAATCGAAATGAGTGATACGCAAAGTGGAAGTGAAGTCCAAATTTTCAAACGATCCGTAAAACTTGATATTTTGATCACAATAGTTTATTTCGAAATGTCCTTATTTAAGTAGGAAGTCCAACTGAAGTGTTGTATATTCTGACGTGGCATTAATACAGTTCATTGCAAATGTAATGCTTGATTAGTCAGAAAATTTTCTTGAAATAGTCATATTCATTCAGAATCCGTAGGATGTCTGGACAACGTATCGGCTATGACGTTCTCCGTTCCTGGTATCGACTGTATTTCGAACTCATAAGGTTGCAACACAATAGCAAATCGTGCAAGTTTAGCACTTTTATGGTTTGAACGACGTAATGCTGCTACAGATTTCTGATCAGTCAGGATCAAAAATGGAGATCCCAGCAAAAATTTTTCCAGTTTGGTAATCGCCCAGATTACGGAGAGCAATTCTCGGTCTACAGTCGAATATTTAGTCTCCGGAGGTTTCAGCTTGCGTGAGATATAAAGTACAGGGTGAAGGACATCATCATGATATTGGAGTAGACAAGCCCCGAGTCCGTAATTACTCGCATCTGTACGTAGAACAAACTTTTTAGAAGCATCTGGTAATCTTAAAACAGGTGGGCATGAAAATATGTTTAAGATAGTGCGAAAAGTTTTGTCACATTCGTCTGTCCAATTTATCCTTACTGGCATGTTCTTCTTTAGTAACGATGACAGGACAGCCGTGATGGATGATAGGTGAGGTACAAATCTGCTATAGTATTGGATCAAACCTAACAGACTCCTAACCTGTTTCTTCGTTTGAGGAACAGATAAATTTAATATTTTAGAAACCGTACTGGGAATTGTTTGGATACGTCCTGATCCAATAATGTGTCCCAGGAATGTTATCTCATTACACGCTATTTGAATTTTAGTTGGTTTAGCGGTTAAATGGTTATCCCGCAATATTTCCAAAACTGATTTAAGACCCAAAAAATGTTCCTCAAATGATGAACTAAACAAACATATGTCGTCAATGTAGGTAATTATATCTGATCTACCTGCTAAAATTTTTCGCATCATGCGAATAAAGGTAGCTGGAGCATTCATTAGCCCAAAAGGCATCACGTTCCACTGGTAAAGACCTTGTGGAGTTGAGAATGCTGTGTAGTATTTGGCTCTTTCGGTTAGTGGAATCTGCCAATAACCTTTGGTTAAGTCAATTTTAGTGAAAAGTGTAGCATTGGATAGACGAGGAAGTAAATCGTCAAGGATAGGATGTGGTTCGCTATCAGGTACTGTCTGCGCATTAAGTTTCCTATAGTCAACACATAAACGTATGTTGTTGTCCTTTTTCCGGACAATGACTAAAGGAGAAGAAAATGGAGATGTACTAGTCTCAATAATACCTAATGATATCATCTGTTCGAGTTCCTGAGATGTCTTACTCAGAAAATGTAGAGGTACAGAATAAGGATGAACACGAATTGGTGTATCATCGTTAAGAATAATATCGTGACTAATTACAGATGTGCAACCCGGTACATCCGTTAACACATCTGGGAAAGATTGTAGAAGATCAGCAACGCGTTGATGCTGTTGCGGTGTAACCGTAGAAGAAATGGTCACATCACGCCAAGATTCAGTAGATTGGACAATAAGTACAGGTAAAGGCATCTGCACTTCAGGAAAAGAAGATTCTTCCTCCTGTATAACAGATAGATTAGAATAATGACAAGTAGATACAGTATTGTCATCTAATTCATGAAAAATTGACTGTAAGTGTATAGGACGTGTATGAAATTGCTTGAGCATTTTAATATGGAATATCTTTCTGTGTCCCTTGATATCTAAGACGTAATCAACGTCTGAAATTTTATCAGTAACCTTATAAGGACCAGTCCATGAGATCAATAACTTATTGTTATTGTGAGGGAGTAATACATAAGCCTCATCGCCTGGGAATAATTGGCGTAATCGTCTAGATCGATTTTGTATAGATCGAGCCTTAGCTTTTGCAGCCTCAGAAGAAGCTGTTGCCAATTGGCAAGACTCAATAATATTATTCCGAAGATTAATCACATACTCATAAGATGACTGAGTGTCCTGAGTCATCTCTGCATCAATTAATAAATCTTTTATCAGTCCCATAGGACCTCTCGGAGGGGCACCAAAAACTAACTCAAAGGGAGAGAAGCCAGTTTGTTCATGTGGCACCTCTCGGTAAGCAAACAGGACAGCTGAGAGTGCTCTGTCCCAGTCCTGAGGGTGTTTAACAGTAACCTTATGTAAAAGTTGCTTAAGCGTACGGTTAAGTCTTTCAACTGCACCGTTACTCATGGGATGATAAATACTACTCAAATTCCTATCAATGTTCCAGGTTTTCATTACTTCTTTCATGGTATCGGATATAAACTGCGACCCATGGTCAGATAATAATTTTCTAGGAAACCCTATTCTAGAAAAAATTAGATGTAGTGCATCAGCTACATCTGTGGTAGTGGTGATCTTCAATGGAATGGCTTCTGGCCATCGTGTGCATAAATCAATGCACGTGAGAACAAATCTATGTCCTCTCGCAGATGGTAGAAGTGGACCAATTATATCTATGGCCATCTTGTCAAAAGGTCGTACTGAGATATCGCAAGCCTGAATAGGCGCCGTGTGAAAAGCTCCACGTGTTTTCACTTCCTGGCACGTAGTACAAGAACGTACATACTGCGAAATATCCCGTGATACTCCTGGCCAAAAGAATGAAGACAATACTCGAGATCGTGTTCGAGTATATCCCATATGTCCTGCACACTGCGAATCATGCGCGTGTTGAAGAATGTACCGTCTAAAAGCAGCCGGTACCATCACTTGTTGTTTTACCTGTGATTTATCACTAAAACATCTAATCAGTATATCATTTTTAACAATAAACCAATGTTTGTTATTATTACCTGATGTTAAATTATCAACCTTATTAACTAGGTTAAAAAATTTATTTAAAGATTTGTCATTTTTTTGTTTGTTTGCAAATGATTCCCTGTCAATAGGTGAATTGACCTCAATATTCTCCTGTTTCTCTGCATCCATCTTATTATCAATGACACTTTCCATGAGCATAGTCTGAGCTCTAGTCATCACGGCGTTTCCAGTGCATAGATTGTGTCTCTCCCATTCAATAATATCTTCTGGTGAACAATCCTTGCTGCCGTGTATGCGACCCACCATAAGGTCTGCAATCGGCTTTTTCAGCATGCATACCTTCACGTTCCCTGTGAAAAAAGGTGTTTTAACATGGATAATAGCTGTGGGGTAAAACTCAATAGTTCCCCCAAAAGTCATGCAACGGACATATTCCCCCGTTGCACAGCTAGGATGTACCAGCGACTGTCGCACTCCAATGGTTGTGGACCCCGAATCTCTCAATACAGAAACTATAGAACCGTTAACTATCCCTCTGTTAAAAATCAGAGAGCCTGTTCCATCATTGGCTGCAAGACCTACTTCTGGTGGAATGTGTCCGCAGTTTAGCACTGTCTCCTTTGCCTTCTGAAAAATAAGATTGCATTGTGGGCAACTATTCGCCACGTTATAATTAATAGCAAAGCATGCAGCAGAAGAATGCATTGTATTATCGTTAGGTGGAACCTGAACCTTAGGGGTGATATCATTTGTAACTGCTGCCCCGGTATTATGGTTATAATGTGAAGATCCACGAGAATGAGAACGATTACGAGAATAATTAGTTGAATTATCCCGTTGTCGTCTATTGTAATTGTTATCTCGATGTCTCGAGTTATAATTATCGCTATTCTTCCAATTGTTACCATTATTATATTGATATGACCGATTATAACTTGAGTTACGTGGATTACTGTTGTATCTTGACTGAGGTGAATAATTTCTGTTTTGTTGTCTTCCTCTATTAAAGTTATTGTTAAAGTTATTTTGTCCCTTATGAAAATTAATGTCATAATTTCCTTTGAACCTACCTCTGTCTACACTGTGTGTTCTTGGTTTGTTATTACTATGATATGCCATATTGGAGGCTACAGGAAGTGGTTCTCTTATTAACGAGCCAGAAATGTTAGCATTCGGATGAGCGTTGCAGTAATTTAAAGAAATTTTTTCTAACTCATCAATAGTTTCTGGTTTCCGTTCTTGCAGATAAGCAAAGAATGGTGGGCTGACAGAAGATAACACTTTATCCCTCAATAACAAATCGACTAACTTGTCGTAAGATTTGTTGACACCTGCCAGTTCAACCCATCTGTTAAAAGTATTGCGTATGTTAGCAATAAAACCTGTGAAATCTTTATTGTTATCTGGCAACAAACTTTTGAAACGTAATCTACATGCCTCTTCGTTCAAATGGAAACGACGTAATAACAAAGTCTTAATGGCCTCATAGTCTGTGGCTAATGTAGGATCAATATTTTGTGCTGTACTTGCAGGTTCGCCATCCAGAAATTCCTTAAGTTTAAGTGCCCATGCAGTTTTGTCAAGGTTATTGACCTTACATATATCCTCAAAGCGCGCCAGCCATGATGATAGGTCATCCACGTGTAATTTGAACGGTGGTAGTTTAAAGTAATAATTGCCCTTAAGTCGGTTGGAAGAAGATCCCGATTGAGCATTATCATTTTGGCTTGCTGCAGCACCCTGCGAATTAAGTTTTGCTGTTTCCAATTTAAGACGTTGCAATTCCATTTCTTGCTGCAGTATGATTTCCTGTCGTTTCAATTTATTCTCTTCTTCAATCCGTAGGATTTCATCTCTTGCCACCTTTTTTTCTTCCTCTTCCTTAGCAATAGCTTTCTTTTCAGCCTCTTTTCTTTCAAGTTCTTCCATATCTGCCTTATATTTTGCAAGTTGTTGTTCTGCAAATTCCAGGAGTGCATCTCCCTTTTTGTTACAATCTTTTCCAATTTTAATGAAATGATCCAAAGTAAGCATTCTTGAAGTTGATTTATTTAAGTATTCAATTACTTATGTCTAGTAATCACCACTGGAATATATGTCGATAATTCTAATTACTCGACGAGTGAACAATCAATATAAGAAATTGCAATATTCCTGTATTGTTATGTATAAGTTCCACAAATATATAATATTTTGTAAAAATATTATATATACCCACTAATATCTATCATAAATAGTTATGATAGTTAATTATATAAGGTGCTGAAATTATATCATGCACTTAATATTAATATTCAATAATTATGTGTATTATTCCTAAATAATTAGGTTATTTAATCTTAATTGTCACTAAGTTCCCAATGTAGTACTGAGAAAGTGTACTAATTTATATTTAATATGTCTTAATATGTTATAAAGTTATAATAATTAATCATTATATATTATGCCATAATCATGAGCTAGAAAGTGCATTGCCCATTTCTAGGACCACCACTGCAAATTGGTGCAAAGTCCCTAATTCCTCCTTAAACTCAAAAAAAAATTTAATAATATTCATCTACACTATTATTAATGAAGAAATTATAGCATTAATATTTAATTATAAAAGGATGAAATGAATACAAACAATACAATGGGTTAACCAAGGATTACAGAACAGTAGCACAATACAAAAGTGACATTTTCACAAAAATAAATGTTATTATAAAAACAAGTGTACTAACCGGAAATGTAGAAGGGTGAAGGTTAACTGAAGGAAACGAACATATTTGGTACTATGAATGATGACGTCACAGGACTCATTTGACGTTAATACAATACATTTAAATAAAATTAAAGATAGCCAGATTAGAATAAACAGGATAGATTACGAACATATGACTGTAACTGAACAAAAATTAGAACTAAATACACTAGAATACACCAGTTATAACATGACTATACACCTAACATGCAAGGTGAATTAATGCAAGTCCGAACGACACGATCACCGATAATGTATTCGACGCCTTCTTCGCGAAATGCTATTAATTCACGGCCTTAAGAACGATTACAATCACTTCGTAGCATCCAAAGAGCTATAGAACTGATTATAATTCACCGCCCATCCAAACCCGCTACATGTAAAAGGACAGAAACAATATTTAACATGGCTACAAAGAAAAAAAAGAACATGTCGTTATCGGACAAACAGGACGACATATGGTAACGTTTAAAATCAGTTACTTATCTTTTATAAGCAGTAATACAGTACATTATCTGCTTCGCCAACAGACTCGAGATCTTGTTTGAAACATTGAATACGTTAGCAATACGTTTCATTTGCTGTTTGAGAGCTGCAAATAAATTTTTTGAAGGACATTGACTGCTGCTGGCTTTTTCAACCGTTCATAGTGTTGTCAAGGGCATGACGTCACCGGTGTTTTTGCAAATAATGTCCATTTCGGCTCGAAAGGAAAAATGTCTTATTTTTTTTGTGGTTCGCTCTTTTGAAAAGTTTCAAGACCACTAATGGCCACCAGTTGTGACGGGTCCGGTGGTGGTGGTGTGTTGTGTTGCGATTCCTTTGTTATTCTATTATTTATTGAATAGTAAAGTCACTCTCTAGACGTAGTAAGGTTGGTTATAAGTGGTTAGCTCTGACCATCAGAACATCCCTTTGACGTTCTGATTTGCATAGTATATAGTATTTGATTTCCCTTGTGGGAGAGTTATCGTGCTGACAAAGGTAAACACCAACAGCTGTAGAACCGAACCCGAAACGTAAATAAAGGATCAAGCCTTCTGTTTGAGTCCACATGTATTCATACAAAAGACGATATCGACATTCACAAAACTTCATGTACAGTTCAGCATAACAATGAATTCCAAATAATATCAGTAAGTATCCGTCCGTGTCAAAACAATATGTCAGAGGAACATCGTGGCTATATACGTGCGCTGTTGTAATCAACAGCCAGAAATGAGCACATGAGTTCTTGACAGCTACAATTTGGATCATAATGCGATTCTCCTTCCATCATTTAATTTGATTTAATTAATCTCATACTTAGATTAATATCCGAACTGACCCTGAGTTCTACATCGATTCATATATATAATATAGGCTATATACTTAGCCTTTTTTCCTTGGAAGAAATACAAGACACGACCTTCTTGCTTGACGGATAGCGTAACAAGGGCCATGTAACCAAGTCACCCAGCGTGACCTTCCCAACGCGAATGCGTCATAATCTCCGCATATATTTCGCGTTCAGTATACCGTAAAATATCGACATATTCTATAAATGTTAATGACCCCTAAACGTTGCGCATGGCTAAACCCCAGCAGACGCCGTCATTTAAAATAACACCGTAACACTGACCCAAATAGAACAGTCCCAACTAAGATGGTGTCGTGAAATATTCTAATCCACATATATAAATTATCAGGTAAATGTAAAGTCTAACACATAAATTCAATAAAAGGAAAGAAGAATGGTAAAGAACAGTGCTGTCACAATGACTGTACTCGAAATCCCCCTTGTTTTCTCCTTCGTCTGCAAATTGTAACGTTTCACGTTGATAGTAAAAGCCTTCTGCAGCATACACGCGTTTCCCCAACACAATAAAATGTGTACTCCATTTCTAAGAAAAACCTTGAGATACGCAATCTGACCTAGATTTAAAATTCCATTCATGTCATTTTATACACTACGTTACCAAAAACGAAAGACAGATGGACTAAAGATAGAAAGAAAGGGAGAGGCTGAAAGCCGGAACGCAGGCAATACTACCACAGTCGCGCGATACACAATTACTACCATCACGCGTGTAAGGCCACATGCACTAGCTTTTTTCAAATCGACAGTGATAAACAACACTACCCATACGAGAGTTAGTTTTTAAAAACCTGAAAATTCTTATTAGGAAACATGACATTATACTGGTTTACGTTTGAAAACGAAGTTAAACGCCAAACCCGAGCCAACAAAAGGAATTTCCTAGACGATCTTGCAAAACAGGCAGAAGAGGCAGCATTGAGAAATGAACAAAGCACAGTATACAAAATAACTAAATTCATCAGCGGAAAACAAGGTGCAAACAATATTACATTAGTAAGAGATAAGCAAGGAAATCTCATCAAGACAGCAGAGGGACAGGAAACAAGATGGGCAGAGCACTTCAGAGAAACTCTGAACAAGGAAATACCAGAGACACAATTGAATGTTCCTGAGGCTGAAAACGATCTAGATGTAAATACAGACATTCCACGAAAAGAAGAAATCATCACAGCAATCAAAGGGTTAAAGAACGGTAAAGCTCCGGGCCATGATAACTTAAATGCAGAGCTATTTAAGACAGACCCTGAGCTAGCAGCAGAACTATTAGAACCACTATTTGCACAAGTGTGGAAAACGGGGACAACACCATCAGAGTGGAACAAAGGAATAATTGTCAAATTGCCCAAGAAGGGAGATCTTTCAGACTGCAATAATTGGAGAGGAATCACTCTTCTCTCAGTTCCCAGCAAAATACTAGGCAGGATAATTATACAGAGAATTTCAAAGGCAGTAGACTACAAACTGAGGAAAGAACAAGCAGGATTTAGAAAGAACAGAAGATGTGTAGACCATATATTCACTCTCAGGAACATTATAGAGCAGTGCTCAGAATGGCAAAGACAGCTGTACATAAATTTTGTTGATTTTGAAAAGGCTTTTGACAGCATACATAGGGACAGTTTATGGAAAATACTGAGGGCTTATGGAATTCCAAGCTGCATGGTGTCAATCATAAAAAGCCTCTATGCCAACTTTACGTGTAGTGTTGGGCAGAGCAACCTAACCTTCGAGGTGAAGACAGGAGTACGACAGGGATGCCCCTTATCAACCACTCTATTTTTAACAGTCATAGACTGGGTGATGCGCCAGACAACAGAGGGCAGTCCAAGAGGAATAAGATGGACTACATTTTCAACATTGGAAGATCTGGAATATGCAAATGACATTGCACTGCTGGCACATTCACATCAACACATCCAGGAAAAAACGGATAGACTTAATAAATTTAGCCAGCAGGTGGGCTTGAACATCAATTTAAAGAAGTCTGAGGTCATGACGCTCAATGTGAGCAACCCTGAGCCCATATCAGTAAGGAATCAGCAACTGGTACAGACAGATACCTTCACATACCTAGGAAGCATAGTAACACCAGACGGTGGGGCAGGCAAAGACATCAACATCAGAATGAATAAGGCAAGAACAGCCTTCTTTAGCCTAAATAACATCTGGAAGTCCTCCCAATACAGCACAAGCACAAAATTAAGATTATACCAGAGTTGCGTGCTTTCTGTGCTTCTCTATGGTGCGGAATGCTGGAGAGTCACAGAGAAGGAAATGTCAAAATTGTCCTCTTTTCACACAACATGCCTAAGAAAAATTCACCGAATCTTTTGGCCGAATACCATCACCAACCAAGATCTGCTTACTCGTAGCAAGCAAGAGGACATGCATACCATCATAGCTGGCAGACGCTGGAGCTGGGTTGGTCATGTCCTCAGAAGAGACCCCGATGCCATCACAAGAACAGCTATGCTTTGGACCCCTGAAGGAAAGCGAAAGAGAGGCCGACCAAAAACAACTTGGCGGAGGACTGTGGAGGCTGAGATGCAAAGAATGAACCAGAGTTGGGGCACTGTACGAAGGATGGCCACCGACCGTGCAAAGTGGAATCAATTTGTTGTTGCCCTACAAGACGCCACTAGGCGTGATGGCCACTGACTGCTTTGACGGTCGGTGGTTAAGGATCGAAGAAGAAGAAGACGTTTGAAAACATTACAGTACCCAGACACCACATCGTATTCGAAGTGAACAGCAGGTAGTAGAAAATGCATATTTTGAACGCAGCCCCTTAGCCCCATTAAATTTATATATTTGGGTTCCTTAGGACTTGCTGACAAAGAATATGTTAAACGTTACGCAAATAGTCTAGGAATTAACAAATTATAGCCAAAAGAAATAGTGAGGGATGTCAGACAACACCCAAATCAGAATCGCTCAGTGGCAGATTTTCACCCCACCATTGTACGGGAAATGGGTCTCCATGTTAAATCCGATTTGATTGGAGCGCAATAAATGTAAGGCTAAACACGATTAGTCGGACTATAAATACTATCTTTTGTTGTCAGGGGAAACGGGAGTAGGAGTACTTTTTTTCAAACGATTGGGTAAACATGGCACGATTGGTTAGACCCGCGAATATAGTCAATCAGAGGCGTCAGGTCACCACCACATGTTCAAATAAACTTTCTACAGAACCAGTGCGTTGAGCGCCAGTGCATATTTTTCTAAATAAAAGCCTGGGACATCGGCAGATCGAAATTGTGCTATATTCATTGCCAGTCAACGTAATTCTGTATTATTTCCATGAATTGTGGGACTGTGGTCCTAAAGTTATTGAGCAGCACCTGGTCAGAGCTTTGCTGAATCCAGAGGCGGACAGCATACTCCTTGGTCCATATAGCAAACAGTGAGGTGTCTCCAGAACACAGGGGAGCAATCGAGCAGAGGAGTCTTTTCCTGCCGCCATCACGAAAGATAAGCCTATGTGGCCAGCGGAGCTCAACATTATGTAACCCCATCTTAAACTGACATTGTATAAAAATAAGAGGGGAAATTAATTGTTTTAATGAACGGAACTGAGAACATCTCCAATACTAGTTCCAACAGAAACAAACACTTGAAGTCATGATGACAAATACCAACATAGCTTGAAAAAACAAAACCAGTATTACCTCATATTACTACTACACAACTGACACACATAGGATAATATTAATAAAATATGTCACTACAAGATTCATATTGATAAATTCTGTACATATAACTTGTAATTAAAATTGATTGTGATTCCTGGTTCACTTTGTATTTGAATCAGGACACATATATATTAGTGACAGTAATTAATACATATTTATATTTGAAAATTTACCAGTGCCTCATTTAAGAATAGTCTTATAGAGTGTTAAATGTGTGTGAGTGTCACAGTGTTGTCACGTATGGTAGAATAAATTAAATTGTTTATCTGTCTGTTGTTGTTGTGACTTACACTTCATCATATACATACCCTAGACATTCAACGTAGTCATCACAATATTCCAGAATAATTCTGACTGAGGTATAAATATGTGGTAGCAAGTAAGGTCATCTGTAATACACTACCCTTATTAGATACAGATACCTTCACAGCTGATCTCAGTCAGTACACTAAGTCCCCTATAAATATTTATAACATCCCACTTTACCACAGATGGTTTGGCCATGTCTGCAGAATGGGAGAAGATCGGCTACCACGACAAGCATGGGAAACAAAGAGCCAGGGATCCAGACCTCTAGGACGACCTAGAGTCCGCTGGGAGGACAACATTAGACAATCTTTGAAGGACCGAGGACTAGAATGGGGTGACAAAGAACAGGCTGAAAAGAACCAGCTTCCTAAACATCTCCAAACATTTGCATCGATGCCATGAAGACCTCCTCCCAAATCGATCTACTGAGATTGAAATGTTAATTGATTACGAGGAGCCAGACGACTGCCATGGAAATATATCTATCATCACAGAAGTCCCTGAAATAAAAAAGAAAGGCCACCTGACCCCTCAACAACTAAAAACTTTGGCTCAAGAAATGATTGAAGAAAAGTACAACCCGAAGGAGTGGACACATGCATACACAGATGGATCTGCTGAGGGGGCAGTAAAGAACGGTGGAGGAGGCATTTTTATAAGATTCCTAAATGGAAAGATCATCCGAAAGGCCTTCCCAACTGGAAAGATCACCTCCAATTTTAGGGCAGAAGCTATGGCACTACTGCAAGCCCTGAAGATCCTCACCAGACCTGAACAGCAGCCACAAGCTAAGATAGTAATCTTCACTGACTGCAGATCATTACTTGAATCAATACAAAACACCAGAAATGATAACATGATGAATGAGATCAGATCTGAGCTTAACATCATCCAAAGGTCATCAACCATTGCCCTTCAGTGGTTACCTGCCCATTGTGGAATCGCTGGTAATGAGAAAGCAGATGCTCTATCAAGAAGTGGCAGTAAAATGGAACAATACAGCCACCCATTGCCCTATCGGGAAGCAAAAACCATCATCCACAACAAGTACAAAAATCAGTGGAAGGAGGAAGGGGATATATACAGCAGAGATGACCCAATCCACCACCTAAACAGACACCAACAGACGACAATTTTCCGCCTGAGAACTGGTCACTGCAGATTACTTGGACATCTCTATCGCCTCAAGATATCCCACACGAATGAATGCTCTTGTGGAACTGATATCCAGACTCCAGAACACATTCTCCAGAACTGTCCAACCCATGATAAATTGCGACGTGCGACCTGGCCAAAAGGTGATGAGCTCCAGCAGAAGCTATGGGGCTGCCGCGCCGACCTGGAAAAGACTGTGGACTTCGTCCTGGCGACAGGCCTGCAGATTTAGCATGACTACAAACCGAACGCAGAAGAAGAAGAAGAAGGAACCAGGCCAGGAAGAAGACAGCTGATAGAATGGTCTGGCGCTCTCTCTTCCAAACCTCTACACCTCACGGTAGAAGGGGAACGACTAAGTAAGTAAGTAAGCTAATCAACAGGATAAAAAAGTTTGATACCCTCGAGTATGTAGTACACGCGTTTTTTAACATCTCTATTCGGTCGGAGTAGCTAAGAGGTATGACGTCCACATCTAATTCTAAAGGTACGGAATTTGTTTCCAGTACTGGGAATAAAATTGATGGGTTTTTTTTTTTCAGACTCAGTGGCTCCTAATGATGTCATACTCTCCCAGATCTCCTAGGTAGTGAGATCTGATACCTAGTCTTCTCGAATCAGGACGAAATTTAAAAAATATATATACTATTTTAAACACATGCTTTTAATGCACTAGAAACTCAAAAATAATTTTTCAAGAAGTTTATAGCTTGCAGTAAAAAAATTTAACATCACATTGACAGAAAGTGTGGGCGCTTAAGCGCTTATCATTTATTTTATCCATAAGTATCTAATGAGGTATAAAGCAGAAGTTAATTTCATGCAGAAACAGCGCATCACACTTTCTGTCATTTTGAGGTTAAATTTTTTGACTGCAAGCTATAAACTCCTTGAAAAATTATTTTTGGGTTTTTAGTGTATTAAATGCGTGTATTTAAAATATATTTTTTATATTTTTTCTTTCTTTCTTTTCAGTGTTAGAAAAATTTTGGATTGTTTCCCTTGATTTAGCTAGACGCTTGTTTGAGTACTTCCCTGTTTTACGCATAGAATAAAAAATAAATAAATAAATATTTTAAACACAGACTTTTAGTGCACTAAAAAGACACAAATAATTTTTCAAGGAGTTTATAGCTTGCAGTCAAAAAATGTAACATTAAATTGACAAAAAGCGTGGGGCGCTTAAGCGCTTATCATATATTTTATCCATACGTATGTAATGAAGTATAAAGCAGAAGTTAATTTCACGTAGAATCAGCGCCCCATGCTTTTTGTCAATTTGATGTTACATTTTGTGACTGCAAGCTATAAACTCATTGAAAATGTATTTTGGCTTTTTAGTTCATTAAAAGCCTGTGTTTAAAACATTTTTCCCCTTCTTTTTAGTGTAATTTTTTTTTTTTTTTTTTTTTTTTTTAAATGTAAGTCAAATGTAATCGATCCGCTAATGACATTATCAGTTTGCGATAAACGAGTCCAGAGCACAGGAGGCGGATTTCATTATTCAGTAGGCCTATATTACACGGAAAGTTAATATTTTTTTTTTTTGTTTTATTTTTTTTTTAAATTTTGATAAGAGTTGTAAATTACATTTTTTAAAATGTAGTTGTCAGTTGTGTGTATGTCTGCGCACGCGCGTGCGATAGTGTGTGTGTGGTGTGTAGAGTAGTTTCAATATTTCCCTCAAGAGAGACAATCTTGTTGTAAAGAATACACCTAGTTTATTTGCAGTTATCGCCCATTTCACTGATGACACAATACAAACAAAAACAATTAATATTAATTTTAATTTTATTAATTTTATTATTTGTACGACTAATTATTGTATTGTCATGGGGAATACACAACTATGCCAAGTTTCAGAGCTATTGTTAGTGCATTAAAATCCTGTGTTTAAAATATTTTTTACAATATTTTTTATTTTCTTCTTTTAGTGTTTTTTTTTTTTTTGGTTGTGTTTTTAAATTTAAGTCAAATGTAATCTATCCGCTAATGACATTATCAGTTTGCGATAAACGAGTCCAGAGCACATGAGGCAGATTTCATTACTCAGTATATTACATGTAAAGTAAAAAAAAAATTTGTTAATTTTTTATTTTTTTTTATTTTGATAATAGTTGTAAATTACACTGTTTTTAAAATGTAGTTGTCAGTTGAGTGTATGTCTGTGCACGCGCGTGCGATAGTGTGTGTGTGGAGGGGGTGGGGGGAGAAGTTTCAATATTTCTCTCAAGAGAGACAATCTTGTTGGAAAGAATACACCTAGATTATTTCTAGTTATCGCCCATTTCACTGATGATACAATACAAACAAACAAAATTAATATTAATTTTAATTTTATTCATTTTATTGTTTTTACGACGGGTTATTGTATTGTCATGGAGAATACACAACTATGCCATGTTTCAGAGCTATTGCTCATCTGGAAGTGATTGAAAAATCGATTGCAAGATTTGAAGGTGACAAAAGAGTGACAAGAGAGTGACATACGTTGCAAGTTAAAGAAAAGCCTATAAAAATAAAGCATACCACGTACTCTTGAATTTTTATTCAACTTGATTATGGCCCCTGATTTGTTTACATTTCTTTACGAAAAACTTTAATTACTCAAAATGTCATAATTACAATATTAAATTATTAAATAATTGACTGATTATTGTATTGTCATCGGGAATACACAACTATGCCAAGTTTTAGAGCTATTGCTCATCTGGAAGTGATTGAAAAATCGATTGCAAGATTTGAAAGTGACATGAAAGTGACATACAAGTGGAGTTAAATAAAAGCGTGTAAAAAATAGGACGTCCCGTGTGCAAGTTGCGCGCGATAAAAATCCCTTGTCAGTAGGAAATCGTAAAGAGTAAGTAATACGGTCCTGAATTCTTCTGACTTATGGTTTGCCGTCCTCACATAATTTCTGCAAGACTTGTAGAAGCTCTGTATAGCATGAATCAGAGGTGTTGGAATGTTCTTCCTTCCCAAATAGTCCCAGAGTTGGTTTCAGGGGACCTTGTCAAAATGCCTTTTCCAGATCTAAGAAGTAAAGATGGATCTCACTCTTATACTCAAGAGCCTTTTCACTCAACTGTCTGAGTGTGAAGATTAGGTCTTGAGTACTTCGATTTGCTCGGAAGCCACACTGTACCTCATCCATTTGTGGCTCAGCTAGGTGTCTGAGTCTCTGCTCCAGTATTCTGGAGTAGATTTTACCACGTACACTGAGAAGGGATATGCCTCTATGGTTTCCACATTGTCGGTTATCACCCTTTTTGAAAATCGGTGTTATTATGGCAATCTCCCAATCCTTTGGTATGGTCTTGTTGCACCAAGCTGCCTGTAGGACCCTTGGGAGTAATAGGTCGCCTGCTGCTCCCATGTACTTAACCATTTCTGGTGTTATACCATCATGTCCTGCTGCTTTGCCCATCTTGATTTTCTCCAGTGCTGCCTTCATTTCTTCCATCTTTATGTCATCTTCATCACTATTGGTTTCCCCTTCTGTGTCAGTGGTTATCATTTCTGATGCTTGACCTTGCTCACCATCCAGGAGCTCTGAAAAATATTCTTTCCATCTTTCCATTACTTCTTTTGGGGCAGTAAGCAATTTGCCTTGCTTGTCCTTTATAAATTTAAGAGGGGACTGTTTTTCCTTCCTCATATTATTTAGTCTTATAGAACAGTTTCTGGTTATCTTGCGCATCGCTTTCTAGCTTTTCTCCAAATTCTTCCCATGACTTCTGTTTTGCTGCTAGCACTTTGTTCTTTGCGTCTGTTCTGAGTATCATATATTCTCTGTATTTCTCTGTTTTTCCTGGTGTGTTTTTAGCTCCTAAGTATTCTTTCCATGCCTTTTTCTTCTCTCTAATTTTCTCTTTAACCTCATCTGTCCACCAAGGTGTCCTCTTTCTCTTGTTCCCAAGTCGAACTTCACCAGATGCTTCTGCTGCAGCTGTCTTTATGATGTCCTTGAATTTCAGCCAGAGTGTTTCCAGGTCATCACCACACTCATTAAACTAGGGGTGTGGTGGGGGTAAGTTTTTTCCTCTTCCGCTGTCCATCGAAACAATCATACCGTAACAAAATCACTAAATGTAGAAAATTATATGCCATTTTAAAAGTTGTTTCCACTTATTGTTTTAAAGTATAATAAGTATATTTGAGATCTTAAAAGGGGCCATAGACAGATGATTGAAAGAGGAACATACAAGTAGTTGGCAAATCAGATTCTTAACAGGCTCGTTTTCGGCGAAACAGATCCTACTTCAGAATGTCCACACCACGGATAACAAGAGAACAGAGTATGAAATTCCATTTACCTGTTTACACTGTAATTGTGGACTACGACAAATCCAGAGTCAGCTTATTTAAAGAATTACTTTGAAAACGGGTCACTCAATATGGAGTCTCCAATAAAGTTATTAACCTAATAAGGAAAGCATTTGAAGATACGAAATCCTGAATTTTTCACAAAGAACAGCGTTCAGAACCTTTCGAGATAAGAACTGGAGTGCGTCAGGGAAGCCTCCTGTCATTATTTCTTTTCCTGCTGGCTATAGTCTAAATAATGAAAACAACATATGGAATTCTGTAAACTCTGACAACAAAACGCGACAATCTAAATTTTGCTGATGACCTAGCTTTCCTGTCACATAACCGGAATCAGATACATGACAAATTGAAAATTCTGGATGAGAGGTCGCAGCAAGATGATCTGAAAATACACCAAATATAAAGACACAGATTATAATAATAACAGGTAACGGCAGTCCCATAGCAGATACTGATTAGGGGAGTGAAGTGTTAGAGACTTCATCATTCTAGGTCCGGCTTTATGAGGCGGAATGGCCAGTTCCCTTCCTCGTCGCCTTTGCCTTCCCTAACTCAAGAGCAGAGTCATGTACCAATTTATTGCTGTGTAGAGTGGAGCGTGATGTTACCCGCTTCGATCACGGAACCCGGTAACTTCTTGGGACATGTCAAAATAGTGGCAAGGTTTGGAAATATACAATTCATAGATTACCGTGCTCATACCCAGTATGAAACTTCAGTGAAGACCGTAGCCTCCTATGTGAGCAGGGGCGTACAAAGGGGGGTGCGAGGGGCGGTTCGCCCCGGGTGACAGCCAGGAGTGGGATGTCATCAGACACTTAAATGATAGTATTTACTGCTAAAAATATACTTGCAACTATGTTTCTTTATGGGCAGTGAGTGCCAAAGGTAGATTCCGCCCCGGGTGCAAATTACTTTAAGTACGCCCAACAACGAGAGAGAGAAGAATATTTATATCTTTCAGCGTACTGTGGAGCATAGGCGTTCAGTTAGGTGACCTGCTCCCATCCAAGTTATTTTTATGTTTTCTTTGTAGTTGGATATGTTCTCAGTCATTGCCTCCATGCATTATTTTTGGGGGACTTCATCTATTTCTGTTACATCAGAGGGTCCAGAACAAGGACTGCCTTGTGTTGCTACTAGCTGGCATGTTCAGTGCAGCTACTTTTCTTCACCTTTTGTTCCACTCGCCAATTCTGTACTTTTTCGTAATGATTAAATTGTGCAATTTATTTATTTTTTTCAACTGGACCATGAAAACCTCGAAACATACATAGTACGATGAATTTATGTTTTATACTTCTGCGGTATTCAATATGGCGACGCCATACAAATTGAGGTGTATTCTAACAGGACACGAGAAAGATGTCCGTGCTCTCGTTACGTCCATATTTCCGGAGAATGGGTTGATCTCAGGTTCTCGAGACAACACCAGTTGCATCTGGGTTGAAAATGAGTAAGTTCTACTGCCATTTATTCATTGCTAACCAGTATTTTGATCAGTGCTGAGTCACTTTTACTTCGGTGGTTGAACCACAGTTTGCTACAGAAGCTATTGTTGTCGCAAATAGAATCAGATTTAGTGTTAAGGTTATCAGTTTTTTAAAACCTTGACCTTATTCACTTCAAATAAACACTTAATTAATGAATTTTATTTTAAAAAGGTAAAGGCAGATAGGCCTACTGCCTTAGGACAGAGAAGTGTTAGAGATTTTAATTGGCTACAGCTTTATCAGGTGAGGTGACCAGTTCCTCCCTAACTCAAGAGCAGAGTCAGGTACCCAAATACAGCTAGGTAGACTGGAATGTGATGCTGCTAGGTTTGGTACCTAGTAACTTTGCCTCGAGAGGCAAGCTCTCTAACCACTTTGCCACTCGACGTTCTTTAAACGCTTAATAGCATTCTTAATTTATTAGGCTAGACAACCACAAATTGCAGGTGAAACTGAACAATCATAAATAACGCTAACCCAAATCTGATCCTATTTGCAACAAAGATACTGGTACAGTAGCCTACAGGGGCCAACGTATATTATCAAGAAGGCCCTCCTATATTGATTGAGAATCCCAGGGCATGAGTTATTCACTCTTATGCCCTTCAGGGTGCGAGTTATTCACTCATACCCTTGAGCCAATTATGGGAAGTGATTTGTGGGCTTTGTTTCAACCCCAAGGGAGCATCCTAGACTCAGCGAGCTAGATGAAACTTTAGTTACCCGTGACATAACTGCTATTTGAAACTGCTTGAAACATGTAAATGAATCCCCACATTTACTTAAAAAGATAACCCCCAAAAAATAAAAAAAACCTAACAAATCTGTAATCAGATTTAAGTTACACCTTTTCCCAATCTCCCTCAGGCCTCCACAATAGATTTATTAGGGGGTCAGAGTGGCTAAGAGGTATGGCGTCTGCCTCGAATTCTAGAGGTACTGGGTTAGATTCCCAGTAGAAGGAATATAATTTATGGGAATGTTTTTGTCAGATCCAGTGGTCCTAATGATGTCATTTCCCTCACCCTGCATTCATTTATTCACTGTTCCTGCTTCCGTGTTATACAAGAGTGCTGGCTTAGTGTAGCAGTGGATAACCCTCTTTTACTATTTTCATTGACAGTTCCAGGAAAAGACTAGATCACTGCCATTCATCGTTCATTCATCTCAACATCCATCACTTGTAAAGCTCCCAACTAAACTTTCACCAGAGGTTTTCTCAAGACAATTCATTCCTGTTTCCCCTGTTTCCCCTATCAGTTCTAACTGGCTGAGTTTATATTCATGATACATTCCTCAAAAACTATTTCAGCATATAAAATATATTGTGTACAGTTTCAAATACTTACTCCATTTATTGTAATAAGTGACCTTTTAGTGCAGAGGTTCTCAACGTGGGTCATGCCATATTTCCAGGGAGCCACAGTAAGATGGTAAAGTATCTATTATCCAACTAACAGCAACAATGAGGGGTGCACAGAGGTAAATGAGGCTCAGAAGGGGGCCATGGCCAAAAACAAGGTTGAGAACCTCTGGTCTAGTGTACTAGCAGTTAATCCTTTATCACCTTCCTCACACTCTCCTTCTCATTCTTTCACTGTTTCATTATCTCTTACTCGATCTTCAACCTGTCTTGTGTTGGTACTTTTGTTCTAATGTCACGGTGTTACTTTTGTTCATTAAAGTAGCAAGTATTTTCAGCAGGGAAGAAAATTACCAGGGCCCGAAATAAGACAAAAAAATAGTAACAATGTAACTTATCAAGCATATCATAAAAGGCAACTAAGGGGGGGTTGGGTATGGAACCGGCTACCCTATCCAGTAGAAACATTAAGCAGCAAAAACTTCCAACAAGAATGTGGTTAAGTCAGGTAAAGAAAATAATTCCGCCAGAAAAGACACAAGAAGGTGCTCTGTTAAAGAGGCTACCTAGAGACAGCTGAAATGAGTCATGAGTTACTAACTCCTTGATCGCGCAGGAGGATGTGGCATAAGTTTCTTGAAGGCTTGTGCTCCTTGGGGAGCTGTAGGGTGATGATGATGGTGTCATTTATGATGATTTTTTTGGTGGTCACCCTGCAGTTCTTTGGTCCTTGGTCACTGACTGACAAAGCACTCTCATGGCCTGGTGGCATCTTATAAGGCAGCACAAACTGCCTCCACTTTGCTTGGTCGACATCTACCCTTCACATGGTGCCTCATTTGTGGCTCATACCCTGCAATTACAAATACGAAAATCTTGCTGATGATAAAGTTATAAAAGAAAACAAATGAGTTATATTGTAGTAGTTATGTAACACAGTAACAATTTGTATAAGTGTAGTAGTGCTCTGAGCTTCAGACTTACAGTTTGGTGTACAAATATGAAGATAAATAAGTATAAACTATTTGTTGCTGTTTAATTTGCTCTTTTATTACCATTCTGATCACGTAAGGACAGACAACAGTTACCAGAAGTCTGTGGTTATGCAAGGGCACTCTAACTTTGTCTCCAGTATATGTGTTATGCCACCTGATGATACATACCCTCAAGGACTCATAGTCACTGGAAGCAATGACAAGAGTATTCTTGCTTACATCCCTGGTGTTCCAGATCCTGTTTTCAAGCTCACCGGACATGAAGGAAATGGTACTGCCTCTTACTATTTTGCTTGTCTTTAAACTTAGCTTGCTTGACAATTCACTTCTTTCATTCATTGCCACTAGCATCATTTTATTTCTTGTTCGTTAGGAGTTGTTAGTGGAACGCTTTTTTTCTTGAGGCAAAGTTACTGGTTTGAAACCTGGTGGTGGCTCGCTGCAGCCTGCCTAGCTGTAAAAGGGTTCCTGATTCTGTTTGTTTGTTAGGGAAGGCAAAAACAGCAAGGAATGTGACTAGTCACCCCACCTCATGAAGCTAAAGCCTTTTAGGGTAAAGTCTCTAACACTTCACTCCCCTATGGCAGTATCTGCTTTGGGGCTACCTGTACCATTACCTGTGTTTAGCTGTTGTAGAATATTGGTTATAGTTTAGACGTGCCATTTATTGTTAACTTTCATCTCTTCTATGTCCTTGGTCTTTCCACCATAACCTTTTAGCTTCTCTCCAGGCCCAGATTTCTTTGAACCTGTTCTCAGATCAGTTCTAGACAATGAGCTTTTGTTCACTTTAGCATATATTGTAGATGATTAATTGTAATAATTTACTGCAAAACTGGGCCCCCGTGTAGTTCCGGGGGCCTGTGAAGAGAGGAAAGAATAGGACTACTGCATCCTCAGGCCTGCCCTACAAGGTGACATGAGGTTGTGCATGGGGCTGGTGACCTCATTGTGTAAAACCAATTACCATAGCAACCACTGCAGCAAGAGCATGTGAATGTGGGTTGGAGGGGAGCAGCTACAGTGATAGATCCATGCTGTGAAAGAAGTGCAAAGGAACATGATGATAATGGTTGTAAAACATTTTGTCCCTTATTTAGTCCTAGATCACTTTTGTGCAGTACTACATTTTTGTTAGTTTTGTACTGTAGGTTGTTCTGCTTGTTGTGACTGATTCTCTTGTGTAAGATCTTAACTCTTTGTGTTTTGAGAGATGTGGCTTTTTTCAGGGATATGACTTTTGAAGTATTCTGTTTTGCTCTGCAGATGTAAAATGTGGTTACAAGTTACTTAAGTCGTTTATTTAGAAGTTGATGGGGGGAAAACTAACAAGTTTGAAATATGTATTTTTAATATTTATAATAAAAATATTAACAATACCTTGCTTTGTTGTTCCATAGTTTGTGCACTGGTGTCAGGCAAATTTGGATTTTTACTCAGTGGCTCATGGGATACAACCGCTCGGGTGTGGCTGAATCAAAAATGTGTAATGGTACTTGAAGGTAAAATACGTGCAAGGTGAAGTGAAACACTGTTCACCATTTTAAAGCAAGGGTGTAAAAATTTTCATCATGTATTCCTCAGTTCATTTATTCTAACACAGTCTCATTTGATGCATCACCATTGCAAATATTTGTTTTACTAGCAAAATAGTCTCATAAAGTTCATTCTTGTGTTTCTGTTATTAGAGGCAGTACCAGTTTGAAATAGGGAGTTGCCAAGTTGAGGAATGAATGATGTGAGACATACAATGAGGCCAGTAAGGTAGCTAAGAAGGCTGACTCGGGGCATCTCAAAAAGTACCGGCTGAATATGCTGTAGTGAAACTGACTCTGACCAAGCGGCGAATAAACAGACAGACTTATTCGAGTTTATACAGAGAGCTAGAACAATGATTAAAATTGGAACAGGGAATATTCGTTTGATTATAGAGCCACATATGATAGAATTCAATCAAACACTAGGAAAAAATTGTAGAATACCAAAATAATACATGAGAATTGTGTTATAATATGGTGTGGAGTAAATCAGAAAGAGAGAACAAAACGTGGAATATGATTCAGTGTATATCCAGAAAAGGCTAAAGTCGTTACTGATACTGAATACATTTAACCCTTTATCGTCCTATCTAATTTACTATATTTTTTTCTTAACGCCCGAGGCAAGGGGAGCAACTCCATTTTTAACATAGTGACCATCTAACAATATTCATTAAAATAAACTAACTGAGCTAAAATTATGTTTATTAGTTTTAAATACACAGAATTGAATAACATATCATCTGCAGTATTCTTAATAACTGTATGTATTAGTATTATGCAATGACCATTTCATTAATGTGGGGTAAAATATTTTAAAAACAAATTTGAACATTTGCTGTGCTAATTCATTACCACAAAAAGATATAAAAATCATTTTTATTAGCAAAACATAATTATTCATGACGTGATGAACAAACCAGTTCATTGCAATGAATTATGCACACTGGGCTGTCATACACAGTCTCTGCAGAGTGGCCAGAAGATGTGTTTGGTTTGTTCTTTGAAAAAACAAAACATTGGTTTTTTTTTCCATATATGAATTTGCATAAGTCGTTGCTTACTACTGCTTTTTCCTTGTTTATATTGAGCCCATTCAGTAACATTCTTCACTCATAAACAAACTTAAGTAATAATAAGAGGCAGCATCTAGATCTAGAGTGTGTATAGGTCCAGGGTTTCCGACAAAGTCACAAATTACAACTGGTGTGCTTTGTTGATAAATCTCTTTTGGTTGATCTGTCGTTTATATATATATATGTTTACTACTTTCACTAGATTCAATGTCTTCAGTGTCGCTGTCACGTGTCTAAATCAGGTTCATTTCGTATTCAATATCCACATCTGATTCGGCGGCATCCTCATCGTTTTGATTAAAGAGAACGTCATCTCTCAAAGTTCTGAAGCGAAGATTCCACTGCCCGCAAAGCCACAGCTTTAAAAGAATCATAAAAAATCGACATATCGATCAATTTCGAAAATAATTTCTGAACATGGAAGTTTCGCTTGTTACCAGGAATATGTTTAAAGCAAGATCTCGTTACACTATGGCAACAAATGACAACACACGTTTCACAGGCAGAATTTGCCATTTTGGACTGGACCTTAGACTTTGCGCCCGGCGATTTTGGGTGGTGTAAAGGGTTAAGAAAGACAGCTTACAAATAGCTTAAATGGCTTACAGGCCAAAGCTAAGTACTATTTCAACACAAGCATAAGCTGTGTATTAATATTTGAGGCATGGAAGAAAGGAGAAATTCTTCAAAAACTGTCAAATATAATGAACAGACTTAGTGACAGTGATGATCCAGTCACAGTGAGACATTGCTTTAGAAAATAGAAGACACGGGACCAAAATTGGAAGCTTACATTGGCCCATTTACTCACACAGCAACAAATATAGCAGCAATGGTGAACACCTGCTCGGTCTGTGAGCTAAACATGGTTTAATAATAATCAGTATGTTCTTCCAATACCTTTGAGTAACATTAGGCTGGTATAAATGGAACAACATAGACAAGGAATCACAAATAGGCTACATAATAACCAGGCAAAGGTAAAGGAGCAGTATAATAGACTCAAGAGCAAAGTTGACACTGACAACTGACTGTATTTATGTCACAGATAACTTCAAAAGAAACAGCTGAAGAGAACAATTTGAATTTTTTCAAGGCCTCAGTGCAGGAGACATTAACAAACAAATGCATAACTAAGAAAGTAGGACATGGCAAAAGAAACGGTACTGCTTGGTGGAGTGAAAGAAGGAGTAAAGAAGAACAAAATCTAGATAAAATCTAAGAAAGAAGATTATTCAAGATGTTACCTGGTAAGAATGGATATAAAGAGAGGTATAAAGAGACCAGTCCAACAGTTGAAGCAAGAATTCTGGAAAATATATTAGGAATAATTAGAAGCCCTCCGAGAATTCCACCAAAGAGTTATAAAAATGGGAGTATGGCAACAACCCAACCAGCTTTATACATGATAATATGAAAGTCTAATACTTATTGGGACTAACAGGAAGGAAAAATGGCTAGAAATTTTTACATTCAGCTGGAAAATTAGAAGATGGCATAATCAGACAGTTAAATAGTGAACAGCTTGAACCAGTCGTATTACTCATGAGTAGTACTTATAATGAACATTCAGATATGTAAGTCAGCAGGTATTGATGGAATACCAATGGAAGCTATACAAACTTGTGATGAAACTGGAGCCAAATGGTTAGAATTATTCATACAGCATTGGCAGAAAGTAAAGTCCCAGAAATCTTGTTGAAGGGCCATAATGATGTGTCTGGAAGAAGGAGGGTAACAAAAGAGACTGGAAAATATAGACGCATCACACTCTTGGAGTCATGCAGACAAAATGTGTGCCAAGATACTTGAACAGAGAGTAAGACCTTTAGTAGAGCATACAGTTTTCAGGACAGGGAAAGGAGGTACTGATGCTTTGTTCACCCAGAGGCAGATTTGTGAGAAGACCATGTAAGATAGTGAATGATGCACTGTAGTTTTTCTAGGCCTTTAGTACAGTAGACAAGAACAAACTCTGGCACATTTTAGAAAACTGGAATACATGGGCCACTTGAATAATATTATAGTCGTGTACCACTAAAGTTTAATCACTGCAAGAATAACAGATTTTATACGCACATATGTAGGTTCACACAAGGGTGCGACAGAGATGTGTACTATCACTCCTACTGTTTAACACCTGTGTGGATAGGTAACTTTAGAAGCTAATTCAGAATCAGACACCATAAAAAAGTAGTGTTTACAAAAGACCAAAGCCTACTACAAAACGTGCTATATTGTTAAAGATGAGATATATACATTCTAACTCATGGTTTGCCTCTGCTTGGCATGTCAAATTTGAAATGTATTAACATGTTATTGTTGTTGTTCAGAATCGACATCATTGCACCCCGGGCAAACTAATAGGTGCTCAGTCTCCCTCAGCAAATGCCGAAGGTTATGAATGCTAATTGTTCCTGTTGGGCGCTGGCTGTATACACGCCGGATGCATCCTCTCATACATTTATCCCTGCCAGTTGTATTCCAAATGCCAAACATGAAAGTTACACAATTAACTAATTTAAAATGTTTGTTATTCATAACATTCTGTTAATTGCAGGTTTTTTAGTCGACCTGCATCATCCAAAGACAAGTTCAGACTCTCTGTGATGTCCTGGATCCACCATCATCTAGGTCGTCCCCTTCCCTTTTTTCCAGGGACCATTCCTTCTATTACTAATTTTTCAAGACTATTATGTCTTTTTATATTATGTCTTTTTATATGACTGACAAATTTCAGCTTCCTTATTGTGATGGTAATTAGGAGCCAATTTCCCTCTACATTTAGTGAGTGCAGTACTTCTCTGTTGGTTTTTTTTTCTGTCCAGGGTATTCTCAACATCCTTCTGTAGCATTTCATTTTGACTGATGTAATCTATTTTGCAACTGTTTTATTGAGTCTCCCATGTCTCGCAGCTGTATGTTGCTACTGGGAATATACATGCTTTGATCAGTTGTAACTTTGTTTCTTTGCTTGTGCCTTGCCATAAGTTTTTCATCTGTATTAGTTTATGTGAGGCAATTGCAAGTCTTCTTTTAATTTCTACTGCACAGTCGCCAGAGCTGTTGATGATTGATCCTAAGTATTCGAATTCATTAACACCTTCCAGTTCTTCATTATTTTCTACTTGCAGAAAACTAGTCGTTTTCCATTGTAAAACTTTGTTTATGTTTTAATTTTTTTTTCTCATTTTTAGGTGAGAATGTATTTCTAATCATAACATAAACTGAATATTTTATTTTCTTCCTGTCTCATCTGCCACTTCAGGAAGCTTGTTCTCTAGTTTATGTCTTTTTCTTCCTTGCAGGCCATCAGATGGCAGTGTGGGCTGTAGGAATCATTTCAGGTCAGGGTATAATGTTGACAGGGTCAGCTGATAAGACAATCAAAGCATGGAAAGCAGGGAAGTGCATACAAACCTACAGAGGTAATGGTTGTTATGACATTTCCGTGTAGTTTTATCATAATGATTTCTGTAGTTTTGGCAGTGCACAAAAATCATGGAAAATATACATTTATTAGTTCCCTTTAGTCATAAAAATTTGAAAGATGAGAAATTAAAATTCTCTTTAAGTTAATTGTAAGGTCAGGGGAGAAGCATGGACAGTGAACAGTTAAAAGAAAACAAATTAGTAGAAACATGGAGAATGAACAAGCAATTAGAAGAAAGAATTAAGGCCCTTGAGATGTGGATATATAAACGAGTGGGAAAGAGAAGGAAATAAAGAAAGAGGTGCTAGAAAACCTAGGTATGAAAAGAGAATTAATGAAGGAGATCAAAATTAGGCAGCTAAAATATTTTGGCTACGTAAAAAAAAGACATATAACACCGGACACTGAAGACCATTGAAGGCAAACGTGCAAGAGAAGGACAGTGCTTTAAGTGGGAAGATAACATCAAGAGATGGATGGGAAAGAGTCTGTCAGAGTGCACCATCAAGACAAGAGACAGAAGATGTTGGAGATCCATTGTAGCCGACCATTGGTGTGAAGATGGCACCTGATGATGAAGATCAAGGAGCAAAGGCCTTCAGCAGATGTATGCTAGGTCGCCCTGTCCTGGGCCATCTGCTCAGTCTTTCCAAGTTTTCTTTATCCCTGTCATGTCTGAGTCCAGTTTTCTTTGCTAGGCCTATATGTTTTTCAATCTCCCTCTATCTCTCTGAGCGTCTGATTGACAGAGTGGTTAGAGCACTGGTATCTCGCAGCAAAGGTGCCGGGTTAGATTTGCGTTTTGGACACGCTCGAGTCTACCCAGTTGTTATTGGGTACCTGATTTTACTCTTCAGTTAGGGAAGGAAAAGGCAGCAAGAAATGGGAACTGGTAAACCCCACCTGTGGATGCTGGACTTAGTATAGTGAAGTCTCTAACACTTCACTCCCCTAAGGCAGTATCTGCTGTGGGACTACCTTTAAATTTATTTGTCTGTATGTCTGAGCATTCCAGAATGAGGTCTGCTTATTTCAGTGCTATCAGCAGGTGTCCTAGGTGTGTCTCACCTGCAGGTGTCCTAGGTGTGTCTCACCTGCAGGTGTCCTAGGTGTGTCTCACCAGCAGGTGTCCTAGGTGTGTCTCACCAGCAGGTGTCCTAGGTGTGTCTCACCAGCAGGTGTCCTAGGTGTGTCTCACCTGCAGGTGTCCTAGGTGTGTCTCACCTGCAGGTGTCCTAGGTGTGTCTCACCAGCAGGTGTCCTAGGTGTGTCTCACCAGCAGGTGTCCTAGGTGTGTCTCACCTGCAGGTGTCCTAGGTGTGTCTCACCAGCAGGTGTCCTAGGTGTGTCTCACCTGCCTGTTCTCATCTTCTGTTCCACTGGCACCCATGTGATTCTTGTTATCATGTCCACATTGGTGACCTTGTCATACCATTTCCACATTGGTGACCTTGTCATACCATTTCCACATTGGTGACCTTGTCATACCATGTCCACATTGGTGACCTTGTCATACTATTTCCACATTGGTGACCTTGTCATACCATGTCCACATTGGTGACCTTGTCATACCATTTCCACATTGGTGACCTTGTCATACCATTTCCACATTGGTGACCTTGTCATACCATGTCCACATTGGTGACCTTGTCATACCATTTCCACATTGGTGACCTTGTCATACCATGTCCACATTGGTGACCTTGTCATACCATTTCCACATTGGTGACCTTGTCATACCATTTCCACATTGGTGACCTTGTCATACCATTTCCACATTGGTGACCTTGTCATACCATTTCCACATTGGTGACCTTGTCATACCATTTCCACATTGGTGACCTTGTCATACCATTTCCACATTGGTGACCTTGTCATACCATTTCCACATTGGTGACCTTGTCATACCATTTCCACATTGGTGACCTTGTCATACCATTTCATCCGAGAGGTGCGGGTGACCAGATCCCTTCAACACTAGAAGTTCTTGGTTGTCATTTTTATTGCTCTACGTGTTGCAGAGTCTTACAGTATAAGACTGATGAGACATTATTTATAGAAATTACAATGTCATATATTGTATATATTTTTTTTTTTTGTTTTTTCTTCCACTGTTGGTCTTAATATTGTACTGTAAACACTTGATGTTAAAAACATGTAAACATAAATGGAATCAGTTGACCATCTTATGTAATAAGTACTGGTGGGTTACAAGAAGTACATCACTGAGGTTAGATTTGAGTGTTAGCTATATATGAATTTTACAGTACACATAAAAAAAACATTAATACAAAAAGGGTAAAGGTAGTCACATAGCAGATACTGCTTTAGGGGAGTGAAGTGTTAGAGACTTCACTGTACTGGGTCCAGCATTGAGGGGTGGGGTGACTAGATCCCTTCCTTTGCTGCCTTTTCCTTCCCCAACTCAAATACAAAGATATAAATTAAACAGTTCAAATAACAAAAAAAATTAATAAATACCAGATTAATTATGGTGAATATATAGTAATATCTTTTCACCAGAAAACCACCTTCATTATTAATTTCTCTCCCCAGTCTTAGTTACTTTAGGAATAATAAAATTACATTACATTTTTTTTTTTAATTTTAGAAATCAAATGGTTTAGTTATTTGCCCTTGCTTGTTGTTGTGCATCATTGGCAGCTGAGACAAACATGAGAGGGAGATATACTAATGTAGACAAAGTAGAGGCTTTTAAGTATCACATGAATTAATTGATCATTAATGTAGACAAAGTAGAGGCTGATAACACTGACAAACAACATTTTTCTTTCTTATATAAGAATAAGTGTTCTTAGGTCAGTTTCTTGCGCTGATTTCAAATTTCAAATCCGTTTATCTCTATCACATCGGGTTCTTAAGATATTTGTGAATAAATATATTTTTGGGAAACCGTTATTTGCTCCGTTTCATTTTTACTATATAACTTATTAAAAATTAATAAAATGCAAAATAATTCTACTTTTTATACTGCTAAAACAAGACGCAGCAATAGAGACCGCAGTCAGCGACTCATAGCTTGACTGCCTGCGTCAGGACCAGCGAACCAGAGCTGGTCAAGACCGCACTCCACCTCCACGTGGTGGTCCTGGAAACAGTCTGCAGCTGTGCAGGCTGGCTGAGCGAGTGTGGATCGAAATGGGAAGGCAAACCCGGTCCTAAAAAATGCCGTGCAGAAGTCGGATGTGTCGACCGAAAGGTGCAGATATCACAGCTTTGTTGTAAACAGACACAACGCAACCACCGTCCTTTTCAGGGCGAACGAAGAAGAAGAAGAAGAAGAAGAATACTGCTAAAAGATGCATGACATATGTTATGCTATTTTTCAAATAGTTACTGTATTTTGAAATAATTCTGAGCGAAATATGGCTTCTAAAAGTTGTATAAATTCGGCTGATATGTTCTGTTACGTGTGTGGATATTTTACCGATCGTGTTCACCAGAAAAACTTTACACCATTACTAAAGAAAGCATATGAACTTTATTTCGATTCGAAAGTTGATGATGCAAATAAATCTTGGAAGCCAAATGCAGTTTGTTCGACTTGTGCAAATACATTGGCAAGCTGGTTATGAAAATCGCCGAAGCATAAGTTGATGCCTTTTGGAGTGCCAGTAATATGGCGTGAACCGACAAATCACGCTACTGATTGTTACTTCTGCTTGACAAATATCCATGGTTTCACTTTTAAAACTAGAAAGTCTGTGGTTTATCCAAATATTTAATCGGTTTCGAAACCATTGCCTCATGATCCAATCACGTGTCCGATCCCAGTTCCACCAGAACAATATCCGTTGGACGTGAATGAACCATCAGAAAGTGATAGTTTACCTGCTTTAGAAACCAATTCTGACTCGGATTATATACCGGTGAATGATGGTGTTCACTTAATTAACCATTCAGGACTTTCAGATCTAATACGTGATCTCGCTCTTACCAAAGGACAAGCAGAATTACTCGGTTCGCGACTCAAAGAATGGAATCTTTTAGCGCCCAATACTCCGATATCTAAATTTCGTCATAGACACGGAGAACTTGTTCAATACTTTGAGATGGATGATGACATTTGCTATTGCAAAGATGTAAACAGTCTATAAAGTTGGGGCTCATGAAGAATTTCGTAAAAGCGTTAGATAAAACGAGCAAAGCTTTCACTTATCTTCGAGAAAAGTTTCCGCAAGATAGCGATGCAAAGATAAAGGAAGGTATCTTTGTAGGACCTCAGATTAGGAAAGTTATTGCAGACAAACAATTCGAGAACTTGTTACATGGTAGTGAACTTCGCGCATGGATGGCATTCAAATCGATCGTCGATAACTTTCTGGGAAATCACAAATCTGGCGATATGTGCATATTGTTAAGCAGTGCATAGATGCATACAGAATTATGGGCTGTAACATGTCCCTCAAAATCCATTTGCTCGTTTCGCATCTTGACTTTTTCCCTGACAACCTTGGCGAAGTCAGCGATGAACATGGAGAACGATTCCATCAAGATATCGCCGTAATGGAGTCACGTTATCAAGGACGGTGGAGTGTGACCATGCTTGCCGATTATTGTTGGATGCTTCATCGCGATGTACCACATGCCATTCACCGAGAAACTCGACTGCAAAGAAATTCAAGCTTACATAACTGTTATACTTCTTGTACAAATGATGTTGTAATACGGTATGCATTGTTAAAAAACTTCAATTGCGTATTTCTAGAGATCCCGACCTGATAGAGAAAAACGGTTTGCAGATTTAAAAACAGCGCATTAAAATTGACCAGAAAAACATAGAAATGTTAGAGAAAGAAAAAAAATTTATCTTTTGTTAGCCAGTGTAATTAATCACATTAATTAATTGATGGTGATTTACTGTAAGCATAAGTGTGAAACATTGGTTATTGGGGCATCTCTACATCTGTACTTTCTTTCCACTGTAGGTCATGAAGACTGTGTGAGGGGTATAGGTGTGGTAAGTGAGAGCGAGTTTTTGTCTTGCTCAAATGATGCCACCTTAAGACGCTGGGCCATTACTTCAGGAGACTGTCTTGGTATTTACTATGGCCATACAAATTATGTTTACTGGTAGGTTGTGTTGCGGCAGTGTACAGGTATGTTTACTGGTAGGTTGTGTTGTGGCAGTGTACAGGTATGTTTACTGGTAGGTTGTGTTGTGGCAGTGTACAGGTATGTTTACTGGTAGGTTGTGTTGCGACAGTGTACAGGTATGTTTACTGGTAGGTTGTGTTGTGGCAGTGTACAGGTATGTTTACTGGTAGGTTGTGTTGCAGCAGTGTACAGGTATGTTTACTGGTAGGTTGTGTTGTGGCAGTGTACAGGTATGTTTACTGGTAGGTTGTGTTGCGGCAGTGTACAGGTATGTTTACTAGTAGGTTGTGTTGTGACAGTGTACAGGTATATTTACTGGTAGGTTGTGTTGCGGCAGTGTACAGGTATGTTTACTGGTAGGTTGTGTTGTGACAGTGTACAGGTGTTGTTGGCAACTGAAGTGATATCTTATTTATGATGTACTTTACTTGTCATTATTCTTCATTTATCTTATTAATTTGGGACTTATTTCATTGTTTGATTGGTTTTTGTTGCACCTGATTATGCCTGCACTGATTCTTTAATATATTTGACTGGTCATACGTTTATAGATGTTAACATTGATAGATTGTGAAGGAGAGTTGCTAATGGCATAATAAGACGCAGAATGAGAAATAAAGAAATATGGAAGTCCTGAAGAAACACAAAGTTCCCCCATAAGCGCATACATGCATACACTAGATGTGAACCAACCAAGAATGAGAAGTCAGTGATCGACTATGCCATTGTTCGGAGAAGCTCATTCAGATATGTCCGAGATGCAAGAGTCTGGAGGGGGCCAGAGATTGGAAGTGATCACTACCTGCTAACAATCAAACGAACAACTGAAAGAGTTGCTCAGCCTAGGAACTGCCCAACATCACGCAAGAAACCAAGTAAACGAGCAGGAGAAATGAGCATTAGGACCTACAAGCTGAGAGAGCCAGAAATTAAGACCAGATATCAGGGGCTTAATGCTACAGCAGTGAGCAACACAGAAGAACGACCTGATGACTTGGAAACCCTCTGGAATAAATTCAAGGATATCATAAAGACAGCTGCTGCAGAAGCATGCGGTGAAGTCCGACTTGGGAACCAGAGAAAGAGGACACCTTGGTGGACAGAGGAAGTCAAAGAGAAAATAAGAGAGAAGAAAATGGCATGGAAACAATACTTAGGAGCTAAAAACACAACAGGACAAATGGAAAAATATAGAGAATATGTGACACTCAGAACAGAAGCAAAGAACAAAGTGCTAGCAGCAAAACAGAAGTCCAGGGAAGAATTTGGAGAAAAGCTAGAAAAAGATGCACAAGAAAACCAGAAATTGTTCTATAAGACCCTAAAGAACATGAGGAAAGAAAAACAATGCCCTCTCAAATTTATAAAGGACAAGCAAGGCAAATTGCTTACTGCCCCGAAGGAAGTAATGGAAAGATGGAAAGAATATTTCTCAGAACTCCTGGATGGTGAGCATGGTGAAGCATCAGAAATGATAACCACTAGCACAGAAGAGAAAACCAATGATGGTGAAGATGACATAAAGATGGAAGAACTGAGGGCAGCACTAGAGAAAATCAAGATGGGCAAAGCAGCAGGGCATGATGGTATAACACCAGAAATGGTTAAGTACATGGGAGCATCAGGCGACCTATTACTCTTAAAGGTCCTACAGGCAGCATGGTGCAACAAGACCATACCAAAGGATTGGGAGATTGCCATCATAACACCAATTTTCAAAAAGGGTGACAATCGACAATGTGGAAACCATAGAGACATATCCCTTCTCAGTGTCCCTGGTAAAATCTACTCTAGAATCCTAGAGCAGAGACTCCGACGCCAGCTGAGCCACAATTGGATGAGGTCCAGTGCGGATTCCGAGCAAACCGAAGTACTCAAGACCTAATCTTCACACTCAGACAGCTGAGTGAAAAGGCCCTTGAGTATAAGAGTGAGATCCATCTTTGTTTCATAGATCTGGAAAAGGCGTTTGACAGGGTCCCCTGGAGCAAACTTTGGGACTGTTTGGCAAGGAAGAATATTCCAGCACCTCTGATTCATGCTATACAGAGCTTCTACAAGTCTTGCAGAAATTATGTGAGGACAGCAAACCATAAGTCAGAAGAGTTCAGGACCACCACTGGTGTAAGACAAGGTGATATCCTATCACCTTACCTCTTCATACTCCTTATGGACGATGTCATCAAGGCATGTAAGGAGAGAACAAGAAAGTATTCAGTGGGGTACTGGAAGATGAGACAGGTCTATATTTCGGAGCTGGCATTTGCTGATGATGTTGCCCTGATTGCTAAATCAGAGGCACATCTCCAATCCAACCTGCAAGTCTGGAAGGAAGAGCTGGAGAAGAGAGGGATGGTCATAAGCAGCTCTAAAACAAAATCCATGGTGATATCACGAGAAGAAAGAAAACATCAGATTAAGTTGGGAGAACAGGTCCTGGAGCAGGTCGACCACTTTAAATATCTCGGAGCTATTATAGACCGAAAGGGAGGCATCAAAGAAGAGTTGGCCACTCGAAAAGCAGCGGCTGGGAGACTTTTTCAGGCCATAAATCGTGGATTCCTTAGCAAGAAAGAGGTTGGTAAGAAAACGAAGATGGCTGTATACCGCTCCACCTATGTCCCAGTCTTGACATATGGATGCGAGTCGTGGGCAATGACTACAACCCACAAAAGCCAGATCCAAACCTCAGAAATGAGGTATCTGAGGAAAGTGGTTGAAGTAACAAGAAGAGACATGGTCCGCAACCAGACGATCCGTCAAGGCCTAAAATCCCATCCGCTGCAGACCCAAATAGAACAGTCCCAACTAAGATGGTTTGGCCATGTCTGCAGAATGGGAGAAGATCGGCTACCACGACAAGCATGGGAAACAAAGAGCCAGGGATCCAGACCTCCAGGACGACCCAGAGTCCGCTGGGAGGACAACATTAGACAATCTTTGAAGGACCGAGGACTAGAATGGAACCAGGCCAGGAAGAAGACAGCTGATAGAATGGTCTGGCGCTCTCTCTTCCAAATCTCTACACCTCACGGTAGAAGGGGAACGACTAAGTAAGTAAGGAAGTCCTGAAGTAGCAAAAAAAAAAAAAAAGACTGGCATGGTTGTATCATTGACACGTGTGTTACCTGGGCTTGAAAGGGGAGCAAAGAATAATAACACGGCTCCCTACCATGCATGTCGTAAAAAGCGTCTAAGGAGGGTTGGGCATGGGGCTGGTTGCCCTAAACTGTAAAAAATGTTAAACCACAAAAACGTCATCAACAACCAAAAAAAGCTACAGACTTTCATTAATGGCTGCTTGCTTAGAATAGAAGGATTGAAGCACTATGACAAGATCATTCATGTGGAACTGATGACAAGATCATTCATGTGGAACTGATGACAAGACTTGACAAGTGCCAGTGGAACAAGAAATGAGAAGACACTGGAGAGGGATAGGACATTCATTGAGAAAGCCTGTTGACAGCATTACTAAACTGTCCCTGTTCTGGAATCCCCAGGGAAAGACAGGTAGAGGAAGACCAATGAACACATGGAAAAGAGAACTGGAGACAGACATGAAGGGAATAAAGAAAACATGAGCTGATGGCACGGGACAGGAAGCCTTTTGATTACTTTGTTGAAAGCCTTTACTCCTTTGGGAGTTGAAAGGGGAAAGAAGAAAGATGGTCATATTAGAATACAGACCAATCATGTAGCATCGAAAGCTTTTATTTGGGAAAGTAGAATCTGGCCTCACGGTTGATGGACACTCACGAGAAGGATAATATTAACACGTATGTGAAAACATGCCATTCTTAACCAAGGCTACTCACCTTAACCAAAAAATTGGAAGTTGCATCTCCCAGTGATGCTTGTTGACATAGATTGAAACTAAAATACACCAGGCATTTGTCAAAAAGGCATTTTTAGTCAAAAGAATGATAAAAAAAAGATTTGACATTGGTATTCTATTTCATCTCTGGTTTTCTATTTTTGATGCCTTTATATTGATTATTATGTTGTCTGTTGCTTACATTTTTGGGCTGCTCTCTAATGTTTAATCCATTGTCTGTTGTCTGTTTCATTCATATAGCTCATCCTAGCCATGGTCTCTGTTGTATTCCCTTCATTTAGCATGCCTTATCCCTCATATCTACTACATGGCCTCTTTTTTTATAAGTCCTAACAAATGTCTATATTATATTCTATCCATTTGCCAAATTCTAGTCATCTGAGTCCATTTGATTTTAGAATAGTGATTATTTTGTTATTACTTGACACGCATGCTCATAAAACTTACTTACTTACTTAGTCGTTCCCCTTCTACCGTGAGGTGTAGAGGTTTGGAAGAGAGAGCGCCAGACCATTCTATCAGCTGTCTTCTTCCTGGCCTGGTTCCATTCTAGTCCTCGGTCCTTCAAAGATTGTCTAATGTTGTCCTCCCAGCGGACTCTGGGTCGTCCTGGAGGTCTGGATCCCTGGCTTTTTGTTTCCCATGCTTGTGCTCATAAAACCATTTGTTTTATTATTCATGTACTGACATCAGCATCTTTGAATGTTCAATGTGATCTTAATAGTCATGTTTCAGAATATTGAAATAATAAAATTCAGAACTGCTAGACAGAGATATGTGATTAGTAACTCTCTCCATTTCCTGTTCAGCTTGTCCATGCTTCCAAACGGTCAAGACTTCATCACAGGTGGTGAGGATCGAACCCTTCGTGTTTGGCAAGAAGGAAAGTGTATTCAGACCATTTATCATCCTTGTGAGTCTATTTGGGCAGTTTGTGCACTGCCCAATGGAGATATAGCATCAGGTGCAAGGTGAGTCTCCATAAATCATAACCTGTAAGCTTCCAGAGGGAATACAAGCACATGGCATGCTTTTTGATATAAAATGGCCACTAAAGAATATGTAGTGAAGAAAAATCTTTTTCTATTTTTAAGTTGTTATTCTTTCACTCCTATCCAACTAATTTGTATAAAACACATCAAAATAAAGAGAATAAACTGCCATTTTTCAATATAAACTGCTGTCACATTAACATGGCATCTGAGCGTGTGATCGGTTCTGATCACCACATGATTTCATAGCAGGCAGCAGTTTTTGCTGTCTTTTGTAATGTCATTTTATTGACCATTTTAGATTTTATTTTGTTTCTGGAAATTAAAAAAACGCTTATTAGTCAAATGTTAGTTATTTGTCATTGTTTAGACATTTGTTTCATGTATATCCAAGTGAGGATATCAAAGTATAAACATTGGAAGTTACTTTTTGTTTTCAATGACCCCGTAGTATTTCTGCAGTCAAGTCGCATGAGCAAACAGGTTCCAGCACTGTGTTGTGATTAACCTACTCGTGCATCATGAGGAATCTTTAGGTGTGTTACCAAGTGTTGATTTCTTCTTATTTAGAAAATAAATTCTGAAATCTAACCCTAAGAACTGTGTTGCAGAGTTACACAGGTTTGGTGATGTGTGCCATCTGAAAAATGTTGGGCTTCTCTGTTTTAATACGTAAATATCAGAAGACTCATTTGTATTAAAGACAGTAACTGTGGCAGTTAAACTCAGTGTATTGTGATAAGTTAAAATTCTTTCATCAATCTGACCAGGTCAGCATAATTAAAACTGCCATATATATATATATATATATATATATATATATATATATATATATATATATATATATATATATATATATATATATATATATATATATATAAAAAATGAATGATTTGTTAGACATAGGCCTACATAACCTGAAGTTAATAATTGTGGAGAAGTTGTGTAACTTGAAGTTACTGTGGAGAAATAGTGTGGTTTAAGTAAACTATCGAATGTGTGGCTAAATGAATGTTGAATAAAATTATAATTGGTTTAACATTTTTACTGCATTCTAAAGAGAGAGGGCTGTGTTTAAACAAAAACTGTAATTTGTTTCCTTGTGATAAGCATGATACATGGCTGTCTAGCTGTACACACTGGCAAAATGCTTTTGTTCCACCAGTAATCCAAAGTTGGCCTGCCAACCCTATCTATTTTCATTTCCACTGTAAGAGATGTGTGAAATGTGTCAGGTTTTTCTGGCTCACACTGTATTAATAGTATTTGTAGAATTATATGCTAGACATAGTAATTTCTGAATATATAGAGGAAAATGAGAGCACAATTGGCATTAAAATATTAGAATCCATTCTAGCTTAGGGCAGGCTACTTATTTGTAGTAGGGCATTTTTCAAGGACAAGTAATTATTCATTTTCTCGATGTGAAAACATCTTATCGCATGTCCTTGATGTGAGAATTGCATATCAGTTCACTAGATAGAAGTGTTCCAGTTGGCTGCATTGAACTTAGAAAAAAAAGTCAAGTAATTTTGGTGTTACCTTTGTCTATTGTTTCTTTTTTATACCTAAGCTACATCCAGTGTATGCAGATAATTCAAGAGATCTATACTTCTCGAAGAGATAAAAGACATTTCATCAATGAACTGGCCGTAGAAGCTGAAAATGCTGCAAGAACTGGTAATAGTAGGTGCCTTTATCAAATTACAAAACAACTATGTCACCAGCCTACTGCTATGGAAACACCTGTTAAAGGTAAATTAGGGAATTCAATACCAACAGAAAAAGAACAAATGAAGAGATGGGCTGAGCACTTCATGGAGGTGCTAAACAGACCACCACCAACAGTAACACCTGATTTTAATAATGAAACATCCACAACCACTTTGCCAATAACTTGCGATGAATTCACGCTGGACGAGATCAAACAAGCCGTTAAAAGATTAAAAAATTTTAAAGCTGCTGGAGTTGACGAAATTTCAGGGGAAATGATTAAAGCAGTTAATGACAACAACCTCTTGAGAATTTTAGATATTATAAATGAAGTATGGAGAGAAGAACAACCACCACAACAATGGAAAGACAGTATTATTGTAAAGTTACTGAAGAAAGGTGATCTATCAGACTGTAATAACTGGCGTGGTATATCTCTATTATCAGTACCTGGAAAATTATTATGTTGCATGATGTTAGAAAGACTTAAATTGCATGCTGACGAAAAGATCAGAGAAGAACAAGCGCGTTTCAGGCCGAAACGATCATGTATTGATCAAATATTCACACTAAGAACAATTATAGAAGAATCAGTGGAAAGGCAATCGCCACTTATTATCACCTTCGTCGATTTTCAAAAAGCCTTTGATATTCTACACCGCCCATCATTGTGGAAGATACTTACAATCTATGGTTTTCCAACAAAATATGTGAATATAATCAAAGCGCTATATGACAATGCAAGATGTTGTGTTAGAACAAATAAAGGGAATACAGAATGGTTTACAGTAGAAACAGGGGTGAAACAAGGCTGTATTATGTCACCACTACTTTTTGGAATAGCTATTGATTGGGTTATGAGAAACTATACCCACAATGAACAATTGGGTATAAAATGGACAAATGGAAAATTCCTGGGGGACCTGGATTTCGCAGATGATGTAGCATTCTTAAGTTCAACACCAAGACAATCCCAAGAAGCAATAAATAATTTGTGTCATCTCTCGGTTAAAATTGGTCTCCAAATAAATGCCTCTAAAACTAAAGCTATGAACTTTTCTAACGAGACCTTTGATATCATCTTGAACGGGGAAAAACTACAGAAAGTTGAAAGTTTCAATTATTTAGGCAGTAAAATGACTCAGGATGGTGACACAACAAGAGAAATCCATACTAGAATTGCTTTGGCAGCTAGCGCCTTCAATAGATTATCTAACATTTGGAAATTACGATCATTGAATATACATACCAAGCTTCGTCTGTTTAATTCAAATGTTATCTCAGTGTTAACATACGGCTGTGAGAGTTGGAAAATAACAAAATCATTGGAGAACAAGCTGAATACATTCGAGAACAAATGTCTTAGAAAACTCATGAACATCAGTTGGAAAGAATTCAAGACTAATCGACAAATAAGAGAAGACTCTAGGCAGAAATATGTCTCCGACTATATAAGGAAAAGACGATGGTCTTATATCGGTCATGTCCTACGAATGCAAAACAACAGAATACCACTACAGGCGCTCACTTGGGTTCCTGAGGGTAAGAGGAAAAAAGGAAGACCAAAAGAAACACTCAGAAGAACAATAATAAGAGAAGGAAGAACGTTGGGCCTAAATAATGTGCAAGAGCTAAGAGGAGTGGCGTCACAACGAACAACCTGGAGAGCACTGGTTTCTGCCTTATGCGCCGTGTTTGGTGCTTAAAGAATTTATTATTATTATTATATACTTCATAATGTCATATTAGCCGGTGGATCAATAACAACATAATGTCATATCTTTTTCAGCGACGGAGCAGTTCGTATATTCACTCGAGCCCCAGAAAGAGTGGCACGTCAGGAGATAATAGAAGCACATGAGGCTTCATTGGCAAATGCACCTGTTGCCTCTCAGCCCTTAGGTGACATAAAAGTTGAAGATCTACCTGGGCCAGAAAGCCTCAAGAAACCAGGTTAAACTAAAATTTGCTTTTCATTGTTGTGATGAAAGTAGTCATGTATAGACAAAACAGGAGTTTTTAAGTTCGTCTTGAGATGTTATTACATTTTTTTTGGTGTTAATCTGATTGGTTAAGGCATAGATTTGAAACAGATACGCTACATGGTCCTGAAGTGGAATTTTACAGGGAATTATGGAAATGAAAGACCATAGAAATGTTAAAAAGAACCGTCCATCACATCTGATGAAGCATCAAACCAGTCATTTGACTTTGCCGTTTTCTTACCAAAGGTGGCAAGTGCAGTACTTTGAATGGTGTTCCGTAGATGCTCCCAGTTCTCTGTAACAGTATCACCATGTTGAGGGCTACTGAACACTTTCTTGAAGGTCGCAGTAAATTGAGCGATCATGACAGGGTCTGACATCTTGCTGGTATCAATGCATGGTTTCCCTTCATGTCTGACATGATAGAGTTTTCTTGGTTGTGCTCTGATTTTGCAGCAAACCAAGGAGTGATCTGTATCACAGTCTGCACTATGGTACGAGCGCGTGGAGAGCACAGACCTGAGAAGTGGCCTTCTGATGAGAATCAGGTCCAGTTGGTGCCAGTGCTTGGATCGTGGGTGTCTCCATGACACCTTATGCTGGGGTTTTGTCTGAAAGTAGGTGTTGGTCACGCAAAGGTCATGGTGGACACACAACTCTAAGAGCCGTTGTCCATTTTCATTCATCTTGCCAATACCAAACCTGCCCAGACATAAAGGCAATGAAACATTATCGGCACCCACTCTAGCGTTAAAGTCACCAAGGAGAACAAGCTGTTCTTGCCTAGGTATGCTTTTGATGACTGCTGCTAGATTCTCGTAGAACTCATCTTTAGCTTCTGAGGCAGAGTACAGAGTAGGAACATACACACTGACAAGGTGATGGGACCTGTGCTAGTTTGCAGGCGGAGTGTTAACAGGCATTCTGATCCATTCTCACCTGGTTCAACCATTTTAGTTAGCGATTTTTTTACCGCAAAACCTATTCTGTGTTCTCTAGTTTTATTAAGATCTTTCCCTTGCCAATAAAATGTGTAGTCCTTCTCGCTCACCATTCCAGAGCCTGCCAGGCGCGTTTCCTGAAGTGCAGCTATATCCACCTGAAGCCGTTTAAGCTCATCGTTAATTATGGCTGTCTTCCTCATTTACGTCCTGTAGGTTTTCGGATAGTCCAGTCAACATAGTCCGGACGTTTCAGCATCCCAATCTGAGAGTTTGCTTATTTCTATAATTACAATAATTGCTTGGTGCAAAATTTTCTGTCCACAGTTCGGGTTGGACCCTAATCCCCATGCACCCAATGGGGAAAGCAGACAGTGGCGGGACAACACCTTATTGACTGGGGACTGCCCAGCTTGAAGCGGGCGGTAGCTGTCCAGTGAGATCCTAGAACCTCTCCCACTGTCGGAAGTAGCCCCTGGCGCCATGCCCTACGCCAATTGGGCAAAATGCTTGTAACCAGTAACTGCTACTTCCCGTGTTTTGCCGACACCTATAGGGTGAAGCTGGAGTGTCCTCTCCAGGGCGCGAGCTTGGGCACAGTTATATGGAGATCAAGCTGTTGCCCATGCAGCATGTTCCCCCTCTCCACACAGCCGGTAGATCCAAAGGAACGGCAGTAGCCGATACAGTTTGGTACCAGCCACGTCGCAGGAGTTGCCAGAATAATGTCGAATCAACATTAGACTGCCTTAGGGACTCCAACTCCGGATTTATCCTCAGGGTTTACTCCCGAAGCCAATTCCAAAGATGGATATTCCCGCAAGGCATTACAAGGAAGCAATTCACTTTCTTTGGTCATGTTATAATAAAAGCAGAGTTGGAATATATTATGAATGAAATTGAGTCCCGCCATCAGAACATGCAAGAGAAAGAGCGTAACATAATTATTTACTGACACCTAGTAGGAGGGTGGGTAACTTGCTCATAAAAATAATAATCATCTTTTTGCAACATAATCGGATTACGTGTTTAATAGTCCATGGTAGCTTCTTTCTCTTAGTCCAGGGGTCGGGAACCCACAGCGCGCGAGCTGCATGCGGCTCTTTGAGCCATCTCTTGCGGCTCTCGGCTCTCTACTACTTAACTCTTAGTGAATGAGGGATACCATGTGATTTTTTTCATGCGGCTCTTCAGTTTGTTAAAATGGAGACAAAATTAAATATTTGGCTTTTTGTCACAGAAAGGTTCCCGACCCCTACCTTAGACATATAAGGCTGTGTATTATGCTGACAAATAAGAGGTTTACAGTTTTGGTAACTGAATGTTAATACCTACTGTCAAATGTATGTGCATAATTCTGAACGATTGTTGAAGGTTTGTAGTTGTTATTCTGAGCCATAAATGTTGAAAGACTTACTTCTACAGGAAAGAGGGATGGGCAGACAACTATGGTCAACACTGGCGGAACTGTAGATGTGTACCAGTGGGATGCCAGTCAGCTCAAGTGGGTTAAGATTGGTAATGTTGTGGGCTCCAGTGGTAGTACACAGAGTACTTCTGGCAAGACGCTTTATGAAGGCGAGGTGGGCTTGAACTTTTTTGCATCCAGAGTTATTTGTGTTGAGCGTATAAAAAGTTAAATAGTGATATCATGTGGTTATCACCACCCACGTGTTACCAGGGCCCGAAAGGGGAGCAAAAAATAGTCAAACTGTACCCTACCAGACAATGTCATTAAAAAGTGACTAAGGAGATTTGGGCATGGGTATGGTATCACATAAAAAACTTTTTACCTCAAAAACTTCCACAATGGATAAGTCAAATACAGAATATAAATCAACTAAGCCGTCCAAGACAGAATGTCCTCTGGAAAGGAGGCACATAGAGAAAGCCAAAAGGAGTCTGGGTTGCCAACTGACCTTTTTTCGTCTAGGAGAACTGGAGACAGAAGGAAAATTGATGAGAAAAACTTGGAAAGAACTTGAGCTGATTGCACGTGACAAGAGGACTTGGCATGTGTTTGTTGAAGTCCTGTGCTCGTTGGTGAGCTAAAGGGTATTGATTGATGTGGTTATCACATAATATGAAAGTATTTTCACTGCTCAGGTATTATCATGATTTTATACAAATCAGTAGATGATTGTACAGTACAATGTCTTTTCCATCAAGCTAAATTCAGCGCTTTCTTGTCGCAGCACAGTGACAGGGTTTGGGATTGAAACATATTAGCGTCACGCTCCAGTCTACCTAGTTGTAAATAGGTACCTGACTCTGCTTTTGAATTAGGGAAGGCAAAGGCAATAAAAGGAAGGGAACACGGCACCCTATCTCATAAAAAAGCTGAACCTAGTATGGTGAAATTTTAAACACTTCCTTTATTTTTTGCCTACTTATATGTAAACATGCCCTTTTTTTTCCATCTGTTAAATTTGTAATTGTTATAATATCCTAAAATGGTTGTGGCTTTGTCTGTTAGTGCTGTGCTTTACTTGTTCCTTTGACTCGATGTTCTGTCAAGCAACCTATTTATATCAAATCCATTGGCTGTGAGCAATAGTATTTCATTACTTTGGCAAGATTACTGAACAGCCATATAAATTCCATAGAATAGAAGGACTGAAATGGTATGACAAAGTCACAAATGTGGAATTGATGACAAGAACCAGACAAGTGCCAGTGGAACAAGAGTTGAGAAGAAGGCGATGGATAGGACACACATTGAGGAAACCTGTTGATAGCATTACAAGTCAGTCCTTGTTCTGGAATCCACAAGGAAAGAGAACAAACAAACTTTATTTTCGAAGGGTTGAGAATTGGGCGCGCAGGCCCGTCTAACATTCTGCCCTTTCACTCTCATTAATCTTGCATACTATATCCTTTTATTCCCTCGTATTACTTTAAGCATTAATTTAAAGGCATGCAACATTTTAAAGTTAACATAACAGCATTCATTTACAGTATACAATCATAATAAAAAGAGAGGCAGAGGTAGACCAAACAACACACGGAGAAGAGAACTGGAAACAGAGGTGAAAATGATGAGGAAAACATGGAAAGAACTTGAGCGGATGGCACGGGACAGGAAGACTTGGCATGTGTTTGTTGAAGGCCTGTGCTCCTCTGGGAGCTAAATGGTATTGATTGATTGATATAAATTCCAGCACCTGATGTTGACTTATCTTGTTGCCATACTTCAGACTAATTCACCTTCTTATTAAAGAAAAAAGCATTTGTGGTTACCCTACTTATTTTAAAAATGACTCTTGTGTTTCTGATATTATATTACTCCGATATTGATTACTCAGACTTCACCACCATGTGTCCAATCTACAGTATACCACTGGCGGATCTAGGAATAGTCCAAGGGAGGGGGGATATATCATAATAATAATGGCTTCTCCCCTTCCCCCCCCCCCCTCCCCCCACCACCACCACCGCTTCTTATTTACAAATATTTTTACACAATTAAAAAACAGAATAACAAATTTTGAAAAAATGTGACAGTGGGATAGTTTTATTATACATTAACTCAAAAAAAATTTTTTTTTTTTAAATAAAATTATTTATAACATAATTACACAAAAAAAGGTACAACTACAAAGAGACAAAATTTGATAAAATTTCATGCATATATCAAATTGTAGCATAACATTTTTTTATTTGGGATTAGCTGCCCGAAACAGAAATTATCCACTTTGTGTCACCTGCTTGGCGCAGTCTTTTGTCTCATTGTTGTATGGTGGTTCCCTTTATTGTCTTTTATTGTCCTGCCACGTAGAATTACAATAAACTATGTTTGTAACCTTTAGGGTACTTACGATTGTCCAGTACCAGACATGTTTTAATTAATTTGCATGGCTAGGCCGGGTTGTCGCACGGAAGGTCCAGTGTTCAAATCCTGGGTAAGCCACTCATGTCTGTTGTTTTTCTGTTGTCTGGTGTTCTACTTCTTTATTTCCTGCGAGTGCCTGATAACATACCTTTATATTTATTTCATATTAATTTACTGTTTACAGGCCTCGGGTTTCCCTCCCTTATGTGTAATAAATGTTTATACAATACCAAACCTACCCACTATCCTGTTCTCACTGTTCTAGTCTACTATCATTTACTGGACACAGTATTAAGGTCCTTGTCTTGTTGGATTCAGCCTATACTGCTTGATAGAAATACAACAGAAGTGATTGCGTCATTAATAGGCTGAACTGCCCATGGTGGACTTCTGGTGTCATGTATTGTGGTTCGCACTGTTGACCTGCCATTGAAACATCATTTTTTGATGATGCGTAGATGGCGGGGCGGATAGTGTGATTCACTTGCATGGCTAGGCGGGGTTGTCGCACGGAAGGTCCAGTTCAAATCCTGGGTAAGCCACTCATGTCTGTTGTTTTTCTGTTGTCTGGTGTTCTACTTCTTTATTTCCTGCGAGTGCCTGATAACATACCTTTATATTTGTTTCATATTAATTTACTGTTTACAGGCCTCGGGTTTCCCTCCCTTATGTGTAATAAATGTTTATACAATACCAACCTACCCACTATCCTGTTCTCACTGTTCTAGTCTACTATCATTTACTGGACACAGTATTAAGGTCCTTGTCTTGTTGGATTCGGCCTATACTGCTTGATAGAAATACAACAGAAGTGATTGCGTCATTAATAGGCTGAACTGCCCATGGAGGACTTCTGGTGTCGTGTATTGTGGTTCGCACTATTGACCTGCCATTGAAACATCATTTTTTGATGCTGCGTAGATGGCAGAGCGGATAGTGTGATTCGCTTGCATGGCTAGGCGGGGTTGTCGCACGGAAGGTCCAGTGTTCAAATCCTGGGTAAGCCACTCATGTCTGTTGTTTTTCTGTTGTCTGGTGTTCTACTTCTTTATTTCCTGCGAGTGCCTGATAACATACCTTTATATTTGTTTCATATTAATTTACTGTTTACAGGCCTCGGGTTTCCCTCCCTTATGTGTAATAAATGTTTTAATTCATCCGTCATCCGACGTAACGATTACTTACATTTAAGTTCCCACGTGTGTGTGTGGGGGGGGGGGGGACACTGGAGCGGTTGAAATAAAAATAAAAGTTTTTAAAGTCCCAAGGGAGGGGCAATCGCCCCGTCGTCACCCTGTTGGATCCGCCAATGCAGTATACTTGCGTCTCTAAAGGAGATTCCCTCACAGCTGTTATCCTGACAATCCCTGTGTGCTTTTCATTCTTGTCTAGTCTCTTTAATATAATGTTCAGTGAATATGTGAGAAAATCTCTTGTCTGCTACATAGACTGCTACTGACGTTCATTTATTAACAACTTCCCAGAGAACTGGTTGATGATGCGAGCCAGACAGGTGCCATTGGAACAGCAGATGAGAAGATGCTGGTGATGGATAGGACACACATTAAAGCAGCCTGTTGATAGCATCACAATGCAGTCCTTGCTGTGGAATGCCCATGGTAAGAGAGATGGAAGAAGGAGGCCAGAAAGATGTGGAAGTAAGGCACTCCCAGCAGGAATGAACAGGATAAAGAAGAAATGGAAAGACCTTGAGTGAATGGCACAGGTCAGGAGACTTGGCATGTTTTGTTGAAGGCTTATGCTCCTAGGGGAACTGAAGGGAATGATGGTGAGGAGAAAACACAAGTAGGGAAATAAATCATGACTCAAGTTGACCGTACCAACTATGGCTGTCAGAAAACTACTTGGTCAAAACACTTGTATTATGGTCTTCATCAGAATGCCTTCACACTCTTCTACATGAAAGAGTTCCCATTCAACAATGTTGTCATTGTTACAGTTTCCTGTGCTATCCTTCCTCACATCCAGGAGTATGACTATGTTTTCTCCGTGGACATCAAAGAAGGAGCTCCACCCCTGAAACTGCCTTACAACATTGCTGAAGACCCGTGGATGGCTGCCCAGAAGTTCTTGTACAAGCATGATCTGTCTCAACTCTTTCTGGACCAAGTTGCCAACTTCATCGTAGAAAATACCAAGGGGGTCACACTTGGCACTGGCTCCGTGTACTCCAATGCTGATCCTTTTACAGGTTTGTATTTTCTGATTAGTTGTCATAACTGCTAATTATTTTAACCCTTTAACTGACTTATAGTGTGTGGCAATATGTCAGATAACAAATGTGTCTGTTATATTCTTCTTAAATTATACTCCAGTTATGGTCACACTTCATCTGTTCTGTAATACATTGTACAGGATGATTAAACAAATAATTGAACACTTTCAAAAATGTATTACTCAGTAACTAGGTTTCATATGACCATGTCTTTCTTTGGTCCTTGGCCACTGACTGACTAAGCAGTCGGTGAGCATCATGCCTGGTGGCATCTTGTAGGGCAGCAACAGACTGTCTCCACTTTGCTCGGTTGGCAACCATCCTTCATGTGATTCCCCAGCTCTGGTTCATGCTTAGCATCTCTGCTTCCACAGTTCTCCATCATATGGTTTTTGGCTGGCCTTGCTTTCACTTTCCTTCTGGATTCTACAGCATGGCAGTTCTGGGGATGGTGTCAGGGTCTCTTCTGAGGATGTGGCCAACCCACTTGCAGCATCTACCCGCTAATATGAACATGTAGTCTAAACCAATTTGTAAAGGAGTTAGTCACAGTTATTTTTATAATCTTACAAATGCTCAATATACACCCCTCTTATCACATGACACTCCACAACCCTGTAGTCTAATTCATCCTAGGCCCTTTGTAGCATACAATATGAGTTCATTTCCAGACTTTCTTCAACTATATTCTTAATTTAGCTGTCCAGTCTGTACAGGTTCTGTTGTGTAACAAACCTGCTTGTTCATCTCTCAGTTTATCTGTGGACTCTTAATCTCACCAAGATGATTCTGTTTAATATTTTTTTCTTCTGACACTGATAGCAACTCTGTAATTTGACATTTGAGTTGAAGATTCTTATTTTTATGTTGGACTTGATTGCTCTTTATTTAAACTGAATTTGTTTGTTCCAAAACATGAATGCTTAAGATATTAATTGATAGATAAAGCTGGTATTTATCAGTGCTTATTAGGCTGTATATTGTTAAACTTGACTGTTTCAGGTGGTGACAGATACATTCCCGGCAAAGAGGACAATACTGCTAGGCCAGATAATGCATCTGATCCATTTACTGGAGCAGGCAGATATATACCAGAAGGTATGCAGTTTGCTGTGTTTTCAAATTGTAGTAACTCATTTTTTTTCCATACAGATGTAGATAAAAAACATATCTGTCGTTTTTCAATGGTTTTTGTCATTCAGAGAATTAACATAGATTGTTTTGTTTATTTGTTGAACAATAGCAACAATAGAAGAGAGATTAATTGTGAGATTGGGGTGAAAGGAATTAAAATAATAAGTGAAAACATTCAGAAACCTTGTGCCAGAAGATTGAAGATGTATCAGGGTTTGTAGCAACCTGGAAAAGGCTGGAAAACACACACAAAAATTCCAGGCCTTGAAAAGGCTGGAAAAATGGCTAAAAGCCTTGAATTTTCCGCATTGGACCTGAAAAAAAAATACGAATCGAAAGTTGGATGCTTGGCGTCCATTTTTCAGTTATTGGTGGTATTTTTCGTTAAACTTCAGTTATCGTAGAATTTTTACTTCCCTTTGCGCACTAAATCCATTTCCAGACGTTTTCGGCGGATTGCGTTAATAATGTGAATGCACAAATTTATTTTTAGTGCTCGCTTCTGTTATTCAAGCATCGCCACCTTTGAAATTATCATTTAGAAACATGCCGCTTTCAGTATAAATGGCTAGAAATGCCAAGTTATAAAACATGGATAGCACCTGAAAAACTTCAAATTATGCAATTTGCACCATGTGTAAAAAAAGAAATATATTTGATCAGAATGGAGAAAGTGCAGTAAAGTCGCATGCTACTGGAAAAAAACACCAAGAACTTGTCTCTGCGCATTCAAGTTGTATTAAATCGTTCATCTCAACTGAGGTAAGTAATAAATTCATTTATCTCATTTATAAAACATATTTAAATAAGTCCAGTTTATAGATAGGCCTACTGTACTTGCGTCTGTAATTTACAATGTATTTACAGTTTTATTTTTAACCATGGCTAAAATTGTAGTGTTTGAATGAAATTTCTTGGTTTACAATTGCTTACTGGAACAAGTTTGACACAGTTTAAGATGGTCAGGAATAGAAATTGATGGCGATTCCATATCCTATAGCCTACCCTGTTATCACACCCATGTCCCACTGTTCATTTCACCACATTTTTTTGAAAATAAATATATTTTGAATGCTTTTTTTTTAAATTATTTATGATGAAGAGCCATATCCCGTTCAGTCTCTGAAGGCTTATAATTAGGATAGGCCTACATGTTTTCAGTTCTAGGTAACATGAATAACCGCTAATACATCTGTCAAATCATTGTAATTAGGATAAATGAAAATTACCAATGTTGTGCATAGGCCTATGTTATTTTAAAAAATAAAAATTAAATGAAATTTTTTTTTAAATCTAAACAAACAGAAACGAGATAAAACAAAACAAAACCCTACAAAAAAACAAAAACAAAGATAGTAAAGTTGGGGTGGGGGGTGTAAAGGCCTGCTGTTTCCAGTTAGATATTTAATAGATTTTCACTTATCATAAGTATTATTAGAATATTATCATACCTTCACCCTCCCAATTACTATATATTAGCTTTTGTTCTAGTTAAATATTGTTTGACTATACTATATATGCGTTTAGAACTGTAACTTGGTAAATACACACAGCTTAGGCCTACTCATAAGTTATTTGTGTGCTCCATTTTTTTTTTTTTTTTTGACAGAAAAGAACAAAACCCCAAGGAGCAGTTTTTCCCTCAGAAACATCAAAACCATCTAACACTACACCCTCAGACACGTCAAAAACGTCTAACACTACTAGAAGACCTACAGATGTGACATCATTTGTGACGAAGGAAGAAACTCTCAGAGCTGAGATTATTTGGACTGTTTTCAGTCAAAAGTCACCATAGTTTTTAATTCAAATACAGGAATTAATCAAATTTTTCAGAAAATGTTTCCTGAAAGTTCTATTGCCAGACAGTTTGGTCTGTCTGAAAGGAAAACTTTCTACCTGGCTCCATATTTCACCTCACTTCTTGAGAGCCAGCTTAGCAAGAACAGTTACATTGTTCTGTTTGATGAAAGCATGAACAAATCTATGCAGCTAAAGCAAATGGATTTCCATGTTCGTTTCTGGGATGTAAATGGGATAAAAACACATTATCTTACATCAAAGTTTCTTGGACATGCTAGAGCTCTTGATATGCAGACTGCATTTGATGATGCATGTTCATCGTTAAATTTAAGACATTTGCTCTAACTGTCCATGGATGGACCTAATGTAAATTGGGCTTTTCATGACAAAATTAATAGGCTACTGAACCAGAACTATGGCACAGAACTACTGAATGTTGGAAGCTGTGGGCTGCACAAAGTTCATGGTGCCACAACTGAATATATGTCCGTTGATTTTTTTCAAACTTTTTTCCCCCGACATTGCCATAGATCTGACCATTGACGAAGTGAATATGTATGGAGAAAATCACCTCGCTCTGCACACAGGCAGGAATATATTTCAAGCACTAACTGCCACAAAGTGGGGATTCAAACTATCTGCTCTCACTGATGCTAAAGCATAATACTGCATGAAACTGAAAATTGATACTGGTAAGGAAAATTATGAAGGCTGTGTTTGGCAGCTTTCAGGGTTGTGAACAAATTCACTATAAAGTGGAAAAAGATCAATGTTTTAAAACATCTCCTGAAATTTCTATAAATAGCCACACAAATTCAGGACGGCCGCCATGATCATGTGACCAATTTGCATAAAATATGTTTTTTTTTTGGATGTGGTAACCATTCATAATGGTGCTCTGAAAATGTCAAAGGCCTATGTCTGTTTTTCAATTTTTTATGAATTTAAAAAAAAAAAAATGTTATTTTTAAAGAAATCTGCAAACATCCTTGGTAATGGGAGACAGTAATGCTCCAGATTGCTGGTCAGCAAAGTGATAATTATATCTGAGAAAATTAGATGAGGAAAATATTAGAGTTTCCCATCCTTGAAAATCATGTGCTTGGACCTGGAAAAGGCTGGAAAAATCCTGGAAAATGCTTGAAGAAATTTGCTATGAACCCTGATGTATACAAGAAATACAAAAAATTCACAGGCTTCCAGAAAAATAAAAAAACAAACTATCGTGTCTCTAGAAATGGAAGTGAGAAAGAGGGTTTTGGGATGTTAGTGTAAAATAATTACTACTGTATGAATGAGAATCCTAGAGAATGATTCAAGACTTAGAGAAATCAGTTACAGGAACATTAAAACATTGTGGACTGTTCGTTATTTCTTACTTTTAATCCCCATTTCTCAGACCATGAACATGTAGTCACACACACACACACAAAATAATGTTTTATGCCAGCATTATTATAAAAATAGACAAGGAGGACAGTTCAGGGATGGTATGACACAATGGTTAGGAAAACTGAGAATAACTGAATTTATGGAATGCTTAAAAGAAAGGCAGCTACAAAAGTAATGTGATTCTTAATGCCTCTAGGCTTGACATGTGATGATGATGTTTTCTGTTTCTCTTCATTCTTCAATAATGTATTCTTGATGGATCTATGCAGTGAAGGAAGACTTGGTTAGGTTTGGTTTTTAAGGACCATCTTCTTTGCAAATGTACAACTTCATAAGTGCTTCGACCTCCTCCCTTAGATCACACAAGGAGGATCTCAGCACAGTGCATGAACTCTGTAGCACTGGTGAGGATCCCAGTGTGTGCATACAGGAATCACACATTCTATAAATATTTTTGTGGTGGGTAGGTTTCCTAATTTTTAAATTTATCCAGAGCAGCGGCTGTATGTCCTACATTTTTACGATTTCCAACTGCCGAGGGATTTTTAACATGCGCAACTTGCACACGGGACCTCCAATCTTTTCACCCTTATCCGAGAAGGCTAGGCAGCTGATCTCACTATCCATGAGATTGGGGGGAGTATGACATCATTAGGAACCACTTGTTCTAAAAACAAATTTCCATCAATTAAATACCCTGTGCTGTCAGCGAACCCTTTACCTTTAGAATTAGAGGTGGAATCTGAGCCACTCTGACCTCCGAAGGAAGACTTGAAAATGTTTATCTGACCTGGATACCCACATACAAAGAGTAATCATTTATTAATGCAGTAATAATGTCCACTGTAAACATGTTTTAAACTATATAAAATAAGTGTTGTGATAGTAAGAATAAACTATCATTTCTTATATTTCTTATGCTTCAGGGAAGACAAGTGGCAGTTCTTCAAACAGCCATTTTCCAGTCAAAACTTGTGTATATTTTGATAGTGTCAGTCCAGCAGAACAGATTTTAGGTAAGGTTTGTTTGTCAAGCTTGTCGTTTTTCTGTTTCACACATGGTTCTGATTGTATTTAACACTTTGCTAGGCTTGTTTTTGTATTGGAAACTGTTTTATTTTAAAATTTCTTGTACGTGTTTGCAAGATTTGTTTACACTAATAATACATTGAGGACAACATTAGACAATCTTTGAAGATCCAAGGACTAGAATGAACCAGGCCAGGAGGAAGACAGCCGATAGGATAGTATGGCGCTCTCTCTTCCAAACCTCTACACCTCACTGTAGAAGAGGAACAAGTAAGTAAGTAAGTAATAATACATTGTTATCATTATGTCTATATATTTCCTACTTTGCTAGAGTTGTTTCTTGTATTTCACACTTAGTCACGCTTCTCTCTATTCTGCTACTTTATCATGGTCATTTATATATTTTCCTTTACTAGGGTTGTTTTTGTACTCGCACTTCATCACTGTTGTTTCAGGATTTCGCTTTCTTCTGGTTCGAAAACACAAATATGTTACTGCTTCAGTCTTTGCCAGCAGGTGTCACCGCTGCATACTTTGTAAAGGCTTGCCAGAAGCAGTAGCAAACACAGACTTGATGAAGAGACCAACAAAAAAGCCATACATCTTGAGATTAATAAGAGAAGCTTCCAGAGAGAAAAGATCTGGAATGATATGACACAGAGGCAAATAGATTTCACATTCACGACTTCACCTACTTTTGGTTTGGAAACATGAATATCATCTTACTACTTCAGTCTTTGTCAGCAGATGTCACCGCTGCATACTATGTACAGGCTGGCCAGAAGTATAGCAAAACATATGTGTTGAAGAGAACCAGAAAACAAAAATACATCTTGAGATTAACAAGAGAAGCTGGGGATAAATACACTGCCAGGAAATAACCAACCAGTGTAATCAGACATGTTGTTCGTCCATCACGGGTGATGAAGACCACTCTGTTCATCCAATTATTTAGGAATATGTTAGGTTAGTCTATGGGTACGAAGGTGACTGATGAGCCCGATGCGGGCCTGGAAAGATCTCGGACAGTGTGGGCAGGGAATGTTTGCTTCATGTGAAGGTTTTATTTCACGGTCCTTTCTAGCTTGTCTCCGCTGTTCCGCTGCTGCTCTTCTGGATGATTCGCATGCCGCTGCACCTTTACGAAGAGATGTGCGCCAAGCAGTTCGGTCTTGCGCAGCAGCTTCCCATGTGTCTGGGTTTATGTCAAAGGTTTTCAATGACGTCTTTAACGTGTCTTTGAAGCGCTTCTTTTGGCCACCATGGGAGCGTTTACCCTTCTGCATCTCACCATAAAAAAGTATCTTTGGCAGTCGATGGTCTGGCATGCGGACTACATGACCTGCCCAGCGAATCTGTGACTGCATCAGAATAGTATCAATACTAGGGATACCAGCTCTGTCAAGAACGGCGGTATCCGGGATCTTGTCTTGCCATTTGATGTTCATTATCTTCCTGAGACAGACTGTATGGAAGTGGTTTAGCTTCTTTACGTGGCGCCTGTATACAGTCCATGTTTCACATGCATATAGCAGCACTGGAAGCACCGCAGCTCTGTACACCTTCAGCTTTGTCTGTAGACTAATGCCACTTCGATGCCAAACGTTGGTGTATAGTCTGCCAAATGTGCTGCTGGCTTTGGAGATCCTGGTGTTCACCTCATCATCAATGACAATGTTCTGGGATAGTGTGCTACCAAGGTATGTGAATCTGTTCACAACATTCAGTTTCTCACCATTAACCTTGATGATTGGCTCAGTATAAACTGTGCCAGGAGCTGGTTGGTACATGATTTCTGTTTTCTTCGTGTTGATGGTAAGCCCAAAGTTGGCGCAGGCTTCGGAGAATCTATCCACACTATGCTGCAGATCAGCCTCTGAGCCAGCATTGAGGGCACAATCATCAGCAAACAGAAGATCTCTGATGGTGTGTGATTTGACCTTGGTTTTTGCTTGAAGCCTCCTAAGGTTAAACAATTTTCCATCAATACGATAACTAATGTCGATTCCTGTGTCCCCGTCTCTAAAAGCATCAGTCAGCATAGCAGAAAACATGATACTGAACAGAGTCGGTGCAAGTACGCACCCTTGTTTAACTCCATTTGAGACGGGGAAAGGCTCTGATAGCTCACCGTTTTCCTGAACTCTAGCCTGCATTCCATCATGCAGTTGCTGCACTATTGTGATAAATTTCTTTGGGCAGCCGTATTTTGCCATGATCTTCCATAGACCCTCTCTACTGACCGTGTCGAACGCCTTTGTCAAGTCGATGAAAGCTGTGTACAGGTCACAGTGCTGTTCTTGGCATTTTTCTTGTAGCTGTCTTGCAGCGAACACCATATCTGTGGTTCCACGTTCTTTCCGGAATCCACACTGACTTTCAGGTAAAAGACCTTTGTCAAGATGAGCCGTAAGGCGATTCAAAAGGATTCTGGCGAATATCTTCCCAGCGATTGATAAAAGAGAGATGCCTCGATGATTGTTACAGTCTTGGCGATTACCTTTACGTTTATATAGATGTATAATTGACGCATCTTTGAGATCGTGTGGGATGGTTTCACTCTGCCACATTTGCTGGAAGATCATGTGAAGTTTCTCTATCAGAACTGCACCGCCATCTTTATAAACCTCAACAGGAATTGAATCGGAGCCGGGGGCCTTTCCACTAGACAGTTGACGAATCGCTTTTTTAGTTTCCTCCAGAGTTGGTACATCATCTAATGCTTCATTTATAGGAATTTGGGGCAGGCGGATGATGGCTTCGTCGTTAATAGATGATGGCTGGTTCAGAATATTATTAAAATGTTCAGCCCAGCGTTGGAGCATTTTTTCCTTGTCTGTAATTAGTGTTTTTCCATCTGCATTAAGGAGGGGAAATGATCCTGATGATGTTGGACCATAGACCGCTTTGAGTGCAAGGTAAAAATTTTTCAAGTCATGGCTGTCAGCAAAGCCTTGGAGCTCATCTGCTTTATTACTCAGCCATGAATCCCGCATCTGGCGTAGTTTATGTTGGACGATTCTACGCATGTTGTTGAAAGCGTCTTTCTTGGATGTAGATTTTGGATCATTTAAATATGCTTTATGGAGATGGTGTTTCTCAGCCAACATCTGCTTTATATCATCTGAGTTCTCATCAAACCAGTCATTTTGTTTCTTGATGGAAGGACCCAGGACCTCTGTAGCAGTGTTGTAGATCTCGGTGGTCGCCGGCTGCCCAATTTGTTTCCACACTTTGGCCGTCTAGCGAGATAGATTTGAGACGGTCTTCTAAGGTGTCAGTAAATGACTGTTTGATTTTTGTCTTCTTTAGTTTGGTGACATCCAGCCTCTTTTGAGTTTTCTTCCCCTGAGGGCGCCTGGCTGGTTGGATACGAATTTTAAGTTTAGATACAATGAGGCGATGATCAGTCCAACATTCGGCACCACACATGGACTTGGTCACCCGGACATCTTGCCTGTCCTTCTTCCTAACAATTACATAGTCAATTAAGTGCCAATGCTTTGAGCGAGGGTGCATCCAGGAGGTCCTGTTGCGGGTAGGAAGTCGAAAAAAAATGGTTGTGGTGACAAGAAGGTCATGTTCTGCGCAAGTCTGGAGGAGAAGTCCACTGCTGTTACAGCGACCCACGCCATACTTTCCAATAGTGCCATTCCAGGAGATGTTATCTGAGCCTACTCTTGAATTGAAGTCACCAAGAATGATGAGCTTATCTGCTTTAAGAACTGATGCAATGACTGCATGTAGTTCTTATCCTTGACGTCATCCTGGTTTGTCATAGTTGGTGCATACGCGCTAATGATGGTGGCATGTTTTCTTCCATAGAACAGGGGGATCTTGACCGTCATCAGTTGGTCATTTATTCCCTTTGGGGGCCCCGCTAACTTGCTGACAATTGCTGTTTTGATTGCAAATCCAACCCCTGCTTCTCGTCTTTCTTCAGTTCCTCTTCCGCTCCAAAAGAATGTATAACCTGCACCCTTTTCGCAAAGTTGGCCCTCACCTGCAAGTCGAGTTTCACTCAGTGCTGCTATGTCAATGTTGTACCTGGCCAGTTCTCTCCCAATCAGGGCAGTTCGTCTCTCAGGTCTGTTTGCTTTAAAGTCTTTGTCAAGGAGAGTGCGCACATTCCATGCACCTAGAATGAGGGGGAAAAATCTGTCCTTTCTTTTTCTTATATGTCGCCCGCCGAAGTAGGGTACCCACCAACCGCGGTAAGCTGGTTAGGTAATGGTGGAGCAGGCAATGTTTAGGGCACCTTTTCTAGCCCCTTCCTCATGCCATGGAGGTGAGCAGTGCTTTCCTAAAGAGGGCTGCTCAGACACTCAGGGGGCTGCCGAATCCCACTGCTGCTCCGATCAGTGGAAGACGACCATATGGCCTGAGCCGCCTGTGTGTAGGTCTGCGACTACGACTGCCAGCGTACCCACGCCTGCCGCTTCGCCCATCGCCACAGGACTTGTTGTGAGTGGATGGATGAATGGATGAAAGAGTGACTTGCGCGGTGATTTGGATTAAAGTGAGGAAGAGTTGCGCAATTCGTCGACCTCACTCTCTCGCCTGGGTCCATCTCAATCCAGTGGCAAGACAAGTCAAGACGACTGGAGATGAAGTCAGGTGCAGTGGATGACCAGGGCTTTCTACGTGCCTCACCGTGCTCCTTACGCTCCACAGCGCGTTGCTGGTAATCGCCGTCATGCCCGTTGAACCAACAGGTGGTTTCTTCCGCGCAGTCTATCGAATCCAGTCTTCGCATGCATGGGTAGGCAGACCCTAACTCACCGAAGGTTTATAACCATTCGGCTACCCTCACCTAGTTTAGCCGGCCTGTCAAAGCCGTTGCCCGGGGGTGGCCGCTGTCGCATGCTGACAGCTACGAGGAGCCACAGGTGAGAGCTGGATGCCAGGTTTGGACCAAAGGTGGCCGAGCTGCCCTGAAAAGGGCATGACAGCTCCTTCACCAGAGGTACTACCAATACCTGACTTCCCAACACCCCCCAATCAGACATACAAGAGATGAGAATGCGATGCTAGAGGTGGATAGGACTCACACCAGAAATGAAAGGGATGAGGAAGACATGGACAACCTTTGAGCTGATGGCACCAGACGTGAGGACTTTGCGTGACTTTGCTGAAGGTCATAGCTCCTTGAGCTGATGGCACCAGACGTGAGGACTTAGCATGACTTTGCTGAAGGTCAGTGCTCCTTGGAAGCTGAAGGGTAATGAATCAGGGAATAGCCAGACATGCACTTTACTGGAATAAACAGGGGAAAAGCCAAAAAAAAAAAAAAAAGCCTGCTGAAGAAAGTAGAAACAACTGGATTCAGATGGGCATCACTGAAGAAAACTCAACATAGGATGCTGTTTGCGGTCTTGTCTCCTTTTGGAATAAAAAATACAGATGATGACATAATTTCAATTCATAATGCATCTGGTAAAAAAAGGTAGTCCCATAGCAGATACTGCTGTAGTGGATTGAAGTGTTAGAGACTACTATACTAGGTCCAGCATCGAGAGGTGGGGGTGACCAATTCCCTTCCTCGCTGCCTTTTCCTTCTCTAACTCAAAAGCCGGGTACCTATTTACAGCTGGGTAGACATGCATCTGGTATCACTTTTTATTCCCAGGGGTCTCTGACGAGACAAAGAAAGATTATGGCTACTGCTCCATCTGTCATACCATACAAGGTCAAGGTGACTAATATGAGGTTGTGTATGGGGCCAGCAACCTCATCATGTCATACAAGGTGACTAATATGAGGTTGTGTATGGGGCCAGCAACCTCATCATGTAAAACACATTGCTACAGAAACCACTGCTGTGAATGCTGGTGAGAGGCTGCATGCAAGGGGAACCAGCTGTACTGGTGACTTCATGCTCCGTTAGGAGAGCTGAGGAAAATAATGACAATGACATTTTATGAATAACTTTGCACACAGTTTGTTCAGCATTTGACAGAACATCACAAGTAGAAGGCTGTGAACCTCGTGCTGTATTAGTCACATTTTTGTTGTATTGTAAATCTGAGAAGCAGTATCCAAGCTTTTTTTTTTTTAATATACAGGGAAACTGAGGGAGTTTAACACAGTTGTGGAACCTGAGATGCAAGTTTCAGAGACTGCTATTGAAAGCCTGGCTCCCTTAATTTCTGGATCAGCCAGTGCTGAAGGCATTAAAACATTAGAAAGACTTATAGCCTGGCCCAGTGGTAAGTCTTGGTCTGCCAAAGATTGTAAGGTTTGGTTTGAAAGTAAGGTGAAGTCCAAGAATTTATTGCATGTCCGTTATACAAAATACTGCTGATGATACACACAAACATGGCTGTTAAATAGCAATTGTACAAATCCTTACTAATGATATACACAGACATGTCTGTAATATGCCAGTTATTCTTCTTCTTCTTCTTCCTCGTTCGCCCTGAAAAGGACGGTGGTTGCGTTGTGTCTGTTTACGCCGTAGCTGTGATATCTGCACCTTTCGGTCGACACATCCGACTTCAGCACGGCATTTTTTAGGGACCGGGTTTGCCTTCCCATTTCGATCTGCACTCGCTCAGCCAGACTGCACTGCTGCAGACTGTTTCCAGGACCACCACGTGGAGGTGGAGTGCGGTCTTGACCAGCTCTGGTTCGCTGGTCCTGATGCAAGCAGTACAGCTATGGGTCGCTGACTGCATTCACTATTGCTGCATCTTGGGGTCCCTGCCAGTTATTCAAATCCTCACTAAAGGCTTAGAATATGCAAACACAGCTATTATATGCCGGCTGTACAAATCCCCACGAATACACTTCAGATAGACAAACATGCCTGTTCTATACTAGCTATACATATACTCACTGTTGATACTTAAGACACACAAACATGGCTGTTATATGCCAGCTACACACATCTCCACAGATGACACGCACAAACCTACTTACTTTGGTCTATTTGGCTGGGAAGTGTAGTGGGATACACACAAACACAGCTTTTATATGCCAACTGTACAAATTTCCACTCAAGACACACACATACATGGCTTTTCCCCATTGAACTAAAGCTATTGGAAATAAATTTAATATTTATATATAGGCATACCTCTGAGATATTGCGGGTTCAGTTCCAGACCACAGCAATAAAGCATTTTTTTGGGCTTCCCAGTGCACATAAAATCGTGTTCACATTATGTCTGTTAAGTGCGCAATAGCGCTAGGTCTAAAAAAACAATGTACTGTAAAATTAAAAATACTTTATTGCTAAAAAAAAATGCTAATCTTCATCATCTGAGCCTTCAGCGAATCGTAATCTTTTTGGTGATGGAGAGCCAAAATCTGTCGGAAGAAGAATAAATAAACATGAATAATTTGAAAAAAAGCACAATATCTGCGAAGCGCAATCAAGCGAGGTATGCCTGTACTAACTTGGAGCACTGTCGGAAAAGGGTGGAGAGCTTCACAAAGAGTAAGCTTCATTCTTCATCCAGTACAGACCAAACAAATATCCAACATAGATTACATTTATGAAAGGATTAATAATACTCCATCTGCAAGAAAGAGGGGAAAAAGTCATCCTTATACATTTAGAAGCATCATGAAGTGACAGCCACAGCATTCAGGGGCAACACAGCTTTACATATATTTTCCTGCTGTTATTTTGCATTCTGAATTATGTTGTGCTTTCTGCTGCATTCCCTGATGATGGCACTACTGTGGTCATTTCATTCTAATTATGGCAGTATAAAGTTATATTTTACCTGATGAAGTTGTATCCCCATGCTCCCTTCATTAGTGTTCCCCCCCCCCCCCCCCCCCCCCGACCCCCCCCCCACAACGCCCCCCCCCCCCCCCCCCCCCCCCCCCCCCCCGCCCCCCCCCCCCCCCCCCCCGCCCCCCCCCCCCGCCCCCCCCCCCCCCGCCGCCCCGCCCCCCAGTCCCCCCCCCCCCCCCTCCCCCCCGCCACCCCCCCCCCCCCCCCCCCCCCCCCCCCCAGATATGCCTGAAGGAGCAGTAGTCCAGACCTGGACCACTGCAAGAGCACATGAATGCTTTGATGCTAGTTTCCCTTAAGAGGACCAGCTGCCATGGTGACTCCATGCTCCACTAGGAACAAAAGGGAAAAAGAAGAATAAAGTCATGTAAGTCTGATGTGCTAATTTTATTTCATTTTACAACATTCACAGAGTATGTGTTCCCAGCATTAGACATTTTACGCACAATTATCAAGAGTCCTGAGATGTGCAAGCTCTTCTGTTCTAGACCAGATTATATTGAACTCTTGTGCCAGCATGCCTCACATGGGAACCCGCCCACATGTCGCATGTTGGCAATGCGCACATTTGCCAACCTCTTTCGCTACCCAGAAGGCATTGAGCTCAACTTGCGCCACATCGATGCAATACTGCAGGCGGCAATAAACTGTAAAGACTTTAACACTAAAAATGCTCAGATAGCTGTAGCCAGCCTCATTCTCAACTACTGTGTAAAACTGTCTAGCTTGGATGATTTGGAAAGCAAATCCAAGTGTCTTCAAGCTGTTGGGGAGATTCTTGTGACCAACTTTGACCCAGAGGCAGCATATCGTTTACTGGTAGCTGTCGGAACATTGGCTGTTGGAGATGAGAGCTGTAAAGCATTAGCCCATTCTATTGATTTGCCAGCTGTCATTAGTAAGTTTCAAACATCAGATGTCAGCAAGGTGGCTGAGTGTTCTAAGTTATTGACCTCTATCTTTTCCAGTTAATTCTAATTTGTTATTCATTTTACCATTTGAGGTATTGAAATTGGCTGACAGTCATCAGGTTATGCTAAAAATTGCTAGATCTAATGGTAAAACATTGAGTCTTGAATTTTGTTCCTTGAAGTACATAAAACTTCATCTATAAGTAAGTAAATTAAGAAAAGTTATAATTCTCTGGCTGTATTATCTATATAAATAAAAGGCAAAATACAGTTGTTTGCTTCTTCCTATGTTCTTAATACAAATCCACATGCCTTATTATTTCTTATTGAATTTTGGCAGTCTCTTTAATTACTGCTGGTTAACGCCATGTAGTTATTTCATAATTTAATATTGTAATTATGACATTCTTCTTCTTCTCTTCTTCCGTCCTTAGCCACCGACCGTCAAAGCAGTCAGTGGCCATTACGCCTAGTGGCGTCTTAGGGCAACAGCAGATAGGTTTTCTTTGCCATTGTTTCCCATCACGCCTATTGGCGTCTTTAGGGCAACGGCAAATCAATCCATTTGCTGTTGTTTCCATAATCGAAGTGACTGGCAAACGGGTGATCAACCCGTTGGTAATTATGACATTATAAGTAATTAAAGTTTTCCGTAAAGAAATGTAAACAAATCAGGGGCTATAATTAAATAAAAATTCAAGAGTAATCAAGGGAAATAATATAAATGTAAAAATTATTATTTTGTTTTTGTAACAACTGCCACACTTTTCCATATTTTACAACATAGTTCAAAACTATTAACCATACACTTTTAATTTACAGGAAAATTTACAAAAAAAAAAAAAAGCAGTGACTATACAATGTGGATCCATACGCAAATAAAAGTAAACACTCTCCACGTAGTTTGCTTTATTTTTCTATGCGTAAAACAGGGCCATAATCATTATAAAATTTAACAAGTGTTTAGCTGAATCAAGGGAAACAATACAAATTATAAAATTATAAATCAAGGGAAACAATCCAAATGATAAAATTATTAATAAAAAGTCGTAATTTACAACTCTACATTTCTTTATTTTACACAGCAATTTAAACATGCACTAATGCTTTATGCGAAAATAAAAAATAAAAATAACTTTTATATAGTTTTTAAGTTATTATTACTGTTTATATCGAATTTTATTACATTTTACCAAGCAGTTTATGTGTATTTAGCAAAAATTACATAGTTTTTTTAAAGCCTAAACACTTCATAACTGACATAGACCGCAACATCTTTTATTAAAGAGGGGTGCACCTCGCCAGAACAAGGCAACATTTACGTTTTTTTTTTTTTTTGGTGTTTGATCCTTAACAAAAAAAAAAGAAACTAACTCACAGCTAAAAAATACACCAGACCAAAAGATCTTCTTTATTTAGACTCCTAATAAAACAGGCATTATCCATATGTCTAAGTTGAATGGGTCGTATGTCTAGGTTGAATGGGTCATGTCTCACCAAAAAGAGAAACTTCTATTTAAAAAATACAGCTCAACACAATCACTGATTCTTTTATATTTGAAGTATGTATGACAGAAAATAATAATCATGTTTTTTTAACAAGCAATAATGTATATATGTTTTAAAAGAGCGTGCTACGAAAAAATAGTAGTAAGTGTTACGGTCTCCCGCTGTATCTTTTATTGCTAGTTGTTATTAAAAGATTCAGCACCGTTGGACGTGAGTTTATTGGGTTGCTTGTCAATATTTCAGATATTATAATTCATCTATTCTAATTCCAGTTTTATAGTTCGATTGCAGTTTTAAGCCATTCTGGTGTGATTAAATTATTATTATATTCAGTGTCGTTATTATATATTAATTCTTTCGCAGTGTTGGTTAGATTATAGTTAGTCTTAGAAATACCTGTGATAATCTGGACTGACCTTGCAAGGATTAATGACAGTCACAGCACAGAGTGAGAACTTGCATAATTCAGGCAATCAACAAGTTCCATTGACGATTGAACAATTTAATATATACTTTTACACAATGGGTGTAACACATTTCACACATTTAACTTGGCTTCATCATAGTTCTAAGCTCTACACAATGTTCCTCTCACAGACTTAGCTCGTCTGGATTAACCGTTAAGTTTATAGCGTAATAGAGTGTGCAACCAACTCCTACCGAATCCGATCCTTAGAATTATTATCCCTTCACAATACTAGTGAGTACATTATCTGTAAATCTATAGATCCTGTCTATGTATCATTATTCAACATCTTTGGCTTGCATCGCCAGGCTTTAACTGCCATATATATAAGTTCAAGGTGAACGTAAACTGCTTTGTTCGCGATTCTAATCCGGACTCTACCTGGTCCTATAATCAATTTGATACGGATCCTTACGCTATCTTACACTTTCCAGTGGATCTGCCGTTCCACATATATATTTAATCAGTGGCTATGCCACATATTCAAACACGATCCTTAAGTGGTTTTACCACACATTCCAACACTGCCGTTCGGCTCAATGGCCACACATAGACAAAAATGTAACTAGGCTAGATGCGTCATACATCGATCTGCGCGATTTCTGGTCTTATTCAATTGAGGAGTTCCGTGGTGCAGGCATGCGAATGTTGCAATCATTCACATGTCTGCAAGCCGCGAAACAGTCCTCAACATCATCCCCCCGCTCCCAAACGTGACACTCGTGGCACGTGAGAGAGTGGTGGCGAAGATGTGCCCGACTATAATCTATGCATGTTATCTAACGTCAAAATGAAATAATGAAATTAATATTCCTAATTAGACATAATAATTATAAAATTATGTCTCTTGTCAACATCAAGACAAGAAAGTTATCTCAATCCTGTGACGTAAAATTTCTTGATAACAAGTCCGCGAGGTTATTATCAGTTCCTGAAATCGGAATTATTGAAAAGGCGAATTCTTGTAGTAAAAGAAACCACCTGTGAATCCTTGCGTTTTTCATAGTTCTCGAAGTGATAAACGTGAGCGGACTGTGGTCTGTGTAGATAAAGAACTTTCTCCCTATCAAGTACTTAGACAGTTTTTCTAAGCACCACACCACCGCGAGCAGTTCGCGCTCTCCTGTTGCGTATTTTTGTTCTGCCGGAGTAAGCTTGCGTGAGACAAACAAGCATGGATGGAGTATCCCTTCATAGCATTGAAGCAAACAACCTGCAATTCCGGAGCTGGATGCATCTGTTTGAATCAAGAATGGTAAATGTATGTTTGGCAATAACAGGATAATTTTGGACTACCTTTGGCCAACAATCCGGACAAAGGAGCAGAAATCTGTGCGAAGCGTGGTATAAATTTATGGTAATAGTTAACAAGCCCGAGTAAACTTCTTACTTGTTTCTTGGATGATGGAGTGGCAATCTCCAGTATACGCTTGACTGTATTGTCATCAGGGTGTAATCTATGGTTACCTATGCGGTGACCAAGAAAAGTAATCTCCTGACAACCTATCTGGACCTTAGAAGGTCTTACAGTCAAACCATGTTGTCGTAGTGTAACGAGAAGAGAAGACAAACCAGTAATATGGTCTTCCCATGAGTTGTGAAATAGACAGATGTCATCGATGTATGTGATGACATCTTTTCTATCGCCCAGAAGGCGGCGCATCATGCGCACAAATGTCGCAGGCGCGTTTACAAGGCCGAAGCACATGTAATTCCATTGGAATAACCCAAATGGAGTCGTGAAGGCAGTGAAAGGTTTGGCATGTTCAGTAAGTGGTATCTGCCAATAGCCTTTAGACAGATCTAGTTTACTAAAGTACGTGGCCTGTGAAACTTGTGAAAGTAGGTCGTCCAACAAATGCATTGGTTCAGCGTCAGTAATTGTGATACGGTTAAGACGTCTGAAGTCAATACAAATACGGAGCGACCCATCTTTCTTTTTCACAATAACCATCGGAAAAGCATAAGGAGATTCTGATGGAGATATAACTCCTAATTTTATCATATCCTTTAGCTCCTTTTCAACCCTGTCTTTATGATGTAACGAAATAGGGTAAGGTCTTAACTTAATAGGATGATCATCCGTTAGAATGATGTCATGAGAGATTAAAGACGTATGACCTGGAAGGTCAGTAAGTACATCGTTAAAAGAAAGAAGAATTTCCCTAACTTGACTTTGTTGTGACGATGACAAAGTCGAAGAAATTGTGACATCCTTCCAAGATTCGGAAGCTTGTAAAGATGGTAAAGCAAACTGTAAAGGAATTGAAGACGTAGTGTCTTCCTCATTCACTAATGCAAAAGAAGAAATATGAGGTGAAGACTCAGACACAGACACAGAGTTAATAATAGGAATTAACTCTTGTGGTCTTTCCACTGCCAATTTCAACATATTGACATGGAACGTTTTAATTTTTCCTCTTACGTTTATAGCATAGTCAACATCCGTGACTCGTTTAATAATCACAAATGGACCCTGCCATGAAACCAACAGTTTATTATCCTCATGAGGTAGAAGTAACCAGACTTTTTCCCCAGGATTAAAATATCGCAATCTTCTCCCTTGATTGTGGAATAATCTAGCTTTTTGTGTCGCTGATTTAATGCTCTCGGATGCATATGTACACGCATCAATGATTCTTTGTCTAAGGTCAATCACCAGCTCGTAACTAGTACGAGTGGATTCATCCACTGATGATCCGACCAGTAAATTTTTCAAGATCATCATCGGGCCACGAGGATTAGAGCCATAGACGAGCTCGAATGGACTAAATCCAGTGCTCTCGTGGGGGACCTCTCGATATGCGAATAAAGCGGCACAAAGTAGCCTGTCCCAGTCCCGAGGACATCCCTCAGTGATCTTGTGAAGAATCTGTTTGAGTGAACCGTTAAGACGTTCACAAACTCCGTTCGTTTGGGCATGATATGCACTTGAAAACGAATGGTGAATGGAGAGCATCGACTCCACTTCTTTCATAATATTTGAGGTGAATTGTGAACCTCTGTCTGATAAAATTTCCTCCGGAAAACCAATACGACAAAAAATTGAAAATAATGCATCTGATACCGACGCAGTATTGATTGTTTTCAGAGGTATAGCCTCAGGCCACCGTGTACAAAGATCTACACAGGTTAAGATATATCGGAACCCATTATTAGATGGAATAGATAACGGACCGATAATATCTATGGCTATTTTCTTAAATGGTCTGTCTGGTACATCCGTGATCTGTAAGGGTGCCGTGTGGAATCTGCCCTTACGTGATATGCTTTGACATGTCGTACATGACCTACAATATAATTTTGTGTCCTTATTGACACCAGGCCAATAAAATTGCGATGTGACTCTAAATAAAGTTCTTTTAATACCCATGTGCCCTGCCATGGGCGAGTCATGCCCTGTTTGTAACACCAAAGGTCTAAATTGTTTTGGAACGACTATCTGATGAATAATTGACATACCATTGTCATAATATCTTGTAAGTATGGATTTCTTAATTTGAAACCAATGTTGTGCTGATTTCGTATGTTTACTAACTTTTTTTTCCGCTAGCGCAAATAAACGCTGTAAACTTGGATCATTTTTTTTTGTTTTTCCGCAAACGCCGCTGGTGCTTCAGCAACGACGTCGGGAGACATAATTGTATCTATAATAGGTGTAGGTGGGGTGGCCATATCTGTAGCCAACTGTTGTGCTCTAGTGACAACAGCATTTGCCACCAATGGGTGAGATTCAACCCATTTCGTAATCTCCTGTGGAGTGCATTTTCTAACTCCAGGTATGTTACCTAAGATTATCTCAACCACGGGAGCTCTTAACCCACAAGCATACACCATACCTGTATAAAACGGTGTATCGATATAGACATGTGCTATTGGATATTCTTCTATATTACCACCAAATGTGATGCATTTAACAGTTTTACCCGTAAATGCAGAGGGCTCGATAAGCGAGTGTTGTATGCCGACAGTAGTAGAGCCGGTGTCACGTAAAACTCTTACTTCCTTTCCGTATAAATATGCCTTGTGGTATGTGAGACGTCCCAAATTCTCACAAGCAGACATAGAAGACATTGTATGACCACAACGAAGCGTATTTTTCCTCTCTGATATAGGATGTGATTGACAAACATAACAAGAGTCATCTAATATGCTGCATGCATTAGCATGTTTGTTATCATCATTCTCATGATCTCTTTTGGTAGTACATGCATTAGCATGACCATGTTTGTCATTATTCTTTGAAGATGATCTGAAATGATTTGTTTTCTTTTTGCCTGATTTTGTCTTATAATAAAAATTTGATGAATCATCATTATCATCATTCCTTTTATATGATGATCCATGGTCATTGTAATCCCTGTAATAGTCTTTGTGATAATCATCACGGCCCCTGCCTTTGTGGCCTCCACGATCATGAGGTGAATAACCTCGATAACTCCGACGATAGAATCTTGACGGTGAACGATAGCGAGGGAAGTTATAAGACCCCCGATATTCATGACGAAATTGTGTACGATATCGACCGTCCGTGCTCTGTGATCTAGGTCGGTGATCATAAGATCTTTGATCGTGGAGTGCTGCGCACGTAGGCATAGGATCTCGTGGACAAGATCGATGGACATCCTTATTCGGATGTGCCGTGACAAACTGTCTACCGTATTTTTCATATTCTGAAATAGAATTAGGGTGTCTCTCTTGTAAGAAGGATTCTAAATCATGACTACATGAGGAGAGCACTTTATCACGTAGCATGAGATCCATTAACCCCTCATATGATTTGGTAATACCTGATAACTCTATCCATCTATTGAAATAATGTTTAATGGAAGCAATAAATTCCCCAAAGTCAGCGTCCTTACTAGGCTTAGCCATATGGAAACGTTCTCGGAATCCAGATTCAGTTAACTGGAACCGTCTAAGAAGTACTTCTTTTACGACATCAAAATCGTTTCTGCTTTGCTCATCTAGATTCATGAAAACCTTGAGTGAGTCCCCGGTCAAAAAATCAACCAAAAGACTACTCCATCTTTCCTTAGGTATGTTCAAACCTGTGACTTTCATAATAAATCTTGATACAAATGAATCGATGCAATCTCTAGATTGGTCGAAATGTGGCATCTTCAATTTTGGATAAAATACATTTGAATTAGCTGAAGGTCGGGATTGTTCTGATTGCAACCTCGCCAATTCAATAGCCTTTTCCCTCTCAGCATTTAATCTTAAAGTCTCAAGCTCAATAGCATGTTTATGTTCTTGGTCTAATTGAAGTAGTTCCATTCTTCTTATTTGCATTTTCTCTCTATCTAATTCTCTCTCCTTTTCTTGTTGAGCCATTTCTTTATCTTTTTGAGCCATTTCTTTTGTAATTTTTTTTTGAGCCATTTTTCTTTTCTTTCTAATTCTTTCTTTTGAGTTAATTCTTTCTCTTTAAGTTCTTTCTGTAATTCTCTATCTCTTTCTTGTTGAGCAATTTCTTTATCTTTTTGCGCCAGTTCCAACTTTTTAAGTTCCCGTTGCTCAATTTTTTCCTGTTGCGATAAATGTTTTTCATATCTCGTTTCAGCATAAGTCTGCAGATCAGAACCTGATTTACCTAGACTTTGTCCCAATTTAATAAAATCTTCAAACGTAGACATGGTGCTACGTTTCTCAATAACTTATATAAGTATATTATTTGTCAATAAATATACTATGAATATATGAGCTTAATTAATTCAAAGTAACTATGATATTTACTATAGCCAGAGACAAGAACAGGTGACGATAAACAATGGATGGAACAAGCAAATGAAATGATATATTCACTTATACGACGCTATGAAACATATAAAAAGAAACTAAGTAAGTACTAGACCTAATAATTAGAGAAATAAAATGTTTAAAGTAACATTACAATAATTTACGATACAAGTCGTCCTATACTAACAATGAGACAGAGAGATTTTTAGATCACAAACGAATAAAATAGTGACACAAAACGGAAAGTAATTTATTTAAATTAAATGACGTAGGCACGTGACGTCACAACTAGCACAAGCAAAGTGATTATATGGCTAACTGAAGAAACATTTATATCCTAACTCAAAAGAAAAATTAATAATCAGTTAGATCCTCAGTCAGCAAATATAAGCAATTATCCCTAAAAGTCGTTAAAATTGCTTAAATCTTCCAAAGGAATATAGAAGCAATGATAAGCCCTATCCATCCATCCCACGAAGTTACATAAAATACATTGATAGTAAACACGTAATGATAAGTACTAGAACTGCAAAGTAGGATAGACAAGTGACAGTGGAGGAAAAAATTGAAGGCCAAAGCTAGCCAACTGGACAAACACACTCTAGTCGAAAGCTCTAATTTAGACAAGAACTTATCTTCATGTGGTCATGCCATTGTGATCCCAAAAATAAACCACAACAAGATTCTCCCATCTGTTTGACTTGTTTCCATTGAGAAGCAAACTTGATCGGTTGACTGAAGATTTTCAAATGTGATATTGAAAGAAATTCTGTTGAAATACTTCCCCGGTTGCTCTGGAGGTTTAACAAGTGTATGGATTGTCTTTCTGGTTCTATGTGATGGTTCAGGATCAAAAATTGAATGACATACGATCGATTTGATTCAGTGACTCAGCGACCGTTAATCGGAGTGATGACTCGACCTTGACCTTCGTAACTTGATGTGTAAATTTGAGTTGCCAGCTTGGACCTGCGACTTGAATGAGACTTTCTTGAACTGATCAATTTCCACTGTTACTTTGCCTGTGACGAACTGAATTGATCTTGAAGTTGTTTCCACTAGAATCTTCCCAACTTGAAGCCTGATTCATGAACATTAGTTCATTCAATTGGGTAACGGAAAAGATGAATTCTGAAAATTGTCCGAACACTTTCTGACACCAGTATGTTACGGTCTCCCGCTGTATCTTTTATTGCTAGTTGTTATTAAAAGATTCAGCACCGTTGGACGTGAGTTTATTGGGTTGCTTGTCAATATTTCAGATATTATAATTCATCTATTCTAATTCCAGTTTTATAGTTTGATTGCAGTTTTAAGCCATTCTGGTGTGATTAAATTATTATTATATTCAGTGTCGTTATTATATATTAATTCTTCCGCAGTGTTGGTTAGATTATAGTTAGTCTTAGAAATACCTGTGATAATCTGGACTGACCTTGCAAGGATTAATGACAGTCACAGCACAGAGTGAGAACTTGAATAATTCAGGCAATCAACAAGTTCCATTGACGACTGAACAATTTAATATATACTTTTACACAATGGGTGTAACACATTTCACACATTTAACTTGGCTTCATCATAGTTCTAAGCTCTACACAATGTTCCTCTCACAGACTTAGCTCGTCTGGGTTAACCGTTAAGTTTATAGCGTAATAGAGTGTGCAACCAACTCCTACCGAATCCGATCCTTAGAATTATTATCCCTTCACAATACTAGTGAGTACATTATCTGTAAATCTATAGATCCTGTCTATGTATCATTAATCAACATCTTTGGCTTGCATCGCCAGGCTTTAACTGCCATATATATAAGTTCAAGGTGAACGTAATCTGCTTTGTTCGCGATTCTAATCCGGACTCTACCTGGTCCTATAATCAATTTGATACGGATCCTTACGCTATCTTACACTTTCCAGTGGATCTGCCGTTCCACATATATATTTAATCAGTGGCTATGCCACATATTCAAACACGATCCTTAAGTGGTTTTACCACACATTCCAACACTGCCATTCGGCTCAATGGCCACACATAGACTAAAATGTAACTAGGCTAGACGCGTCATACATCGATCTGCGCGATTTCTGGTCTTCATTCAATTGAGGAGTTCCGTGGTGCAGGCATGCGAATGTTGCAATCATTCACATGTCTGCAAGCCGCGAAACAGTCCTCAACAGGTATAGTTTGATTTTGACATTTCATAAGTTTCCTAAACAGTTACTAGGAAATTCCCGGGCAATGCCGGGTACTTACAGCTAATTAGCACTAAAGATGAGAAGATGATGCTGGCGATACATAGGACACACATTAAGGAAACCTGTGATAGCCTTACAAGGCAGTCCTTGTTCTGGAATCCCCAGGGTAAGAGAGATAGACCCTGGAGAAGAGAGTTGACGACAGAAATTAAAGTGATAAGGAAGACATGGATAGAACTTGAGCTGATGGCACGTGACAGGACTTGGCATGTGTTTGTTGGAGGTCTATACTCCCTGAGGAGCTAAAGGGAATTGATTGATTGATTAGCTCTGTTGTTTTGTGTTGGATGACATAATATGACTTATTAAAAGGAATAAGTAAACATCATTGTTGATTAGTTTATCACCTCTGTGGTATGAAAAAGTTTATGGAGAATTTCTGTAATGACTGGTTTCTCTCGTTACATCCAAAGATAGTAGTGTTCTTAAGAACTATATACCATTATTAACACACACAGATACTTACAATAGCTGTCTTAGTCCAGTAGTGATAAACATATGTAGATACTCTGAGAAACTGTCTTAGTCATGGTATAACACATGCAGATACTCTGAGAAACTGTCTTAGTCATGGTATAACACATGCAGATACTCTGAGAAACTGTCTTAAAGAAGTCATGGTATAACACATGCAGATTGTGAGAAACTGTCTTAGTCATGGTATAACACATTCAGATACTCTGAGAAATTGCCTTAGTCATGGTATAACACATTCAGATACTCTGAGAAACTGCCTTAGTCAGTCATGTTTTATTAGTTTTAACACATGCAGGTATTAGAGAAACTCTTAGTACGGTCAGGGTTAACACATGTATCTACTAAGAGAAACTATCTTAGTCAGTATCCGTTCCTAGGTCATCGCACAGGAAATAGTCAGTTTTTACATGATTTGAAGGTAATAGCATGTTGTTTGAACAACATAAGATGTTCAACAGCAAATTATGCTTTTGACTATCTGATGCAAGAATTTCACAAATATATTACTTTAAGAAAGTAGTATGGGAAGCCATTGCTGTGAGTAGTTTTGAGGCTACAGGACATTATGACATATGATTAAACATGAAAAAAAAAATTGTGGGTTCCTTTCTTACTATTCCTTCTTTTTTTACCTTCATTGCTTTGCTAGGCATAAAATTTTGGGCTGTCTACATTTAGAAAGGTAGTCCTATTACCTACTGTTTGCAACCAAAAATTTGTTTATCTTAATTACACTGTAGACCAGATATTAACATGGCATTGCTCATAACGTTGGTCACAGATTCTACCTAACTTTTGCCAATTGCCTCTTTTTCATATGCTTCAAATTTGAACACTTTATGACTTCATCCAGTATATTTCCCAGTTTGATGAACATATTAGACTGTTACAAGAGAATGTGGAAAGGATTCATAGCCTTCATTTGAAATTGATTGTTGAAATTGCAAAAAGGAAAAGGCAAGAGACAACAAATCAGTTAACTCTAGACTCAGTTATTAGGAAGACAACAACGTAATCAGGTATGTTCACTTCATCGTTTTCTCATGGAAGATGGTCACTGGCTTGGCCATGTTTGCCGCATGGAAGATGGTCGCATCCCCAGTGATATTTTCTACAACTGACAGATGGCAAAAGAACAGTCGGCAACTGCAACTGAGGTTCAGAGATGTGTGCAAGAGAGACTTAAAGGTATTGAACAAAAATCCAGCAACTTGGGAGGATGAACCTGCCAGTTACACCAAGTGGCGATGCTCCCTGCGGTGCCACCTCAGATTGGGCGAAAAGAAGCTCTCACAGCAAGCTGAAGAGAAAATAACATGCCGAAAGGAAGACCAAGCAAAATAATGGCTGAGGACCATCACCTCAGTCATATTACCATAGTCAGTTATGACTGAAGGGGGCTTCTACTACATGTACTCATATCACACAGCTGTTTCTGTGTATAATTTTTTTTTTAAAGTCATTTCTTCACGTCCAGACCATGCGTATGAACGTTTCTGAGCGGAAAAAAAGTTATGAAGCTGAAAATTTGTGCTAGAGATCTACTCGTGGTATGCCCGCTTGATTCCAAATTTGAATGAAAAATTAGAAAATAATTGGCCATAGGTTATTCATATCATGTAAACACTTCATGTGTTAATGACGTCATGAGGCTGTTTACAACTAAGTAGTGACATACATAACAGCCATAAACTATCAACGGATCAATCGCAAGAGATTATTTAAGAATTAGTTTTAGGGATAATAACCTATGTTTGATTCCGATAAGGATGTTTAACAAATTTGATATTTTTAAGTAATAAGTTCATTAAACTGCTTGGGACAGGACTGCATTAGTGAGATTCCAGTTCAGCAATATGTGTTTTCACCAAAAAGTCATAAAAATTAGACTTTTCATTTGTTTTAAATCAAACTTCTTGTATTATTTTTAACTGGACATGCATTTCGATTACATGGCTTTTACCGCCAGGGATTAAGTAGAGCTGAAATACACTTGTATTATGTATGAGCACAATTTTAATTAATTTTTTGTTTTCATTTTTTTTTAATTGTTTCTACACTCAAGACACAATGAACAATTATTACATCACATAAGGACTCAACATTGTTTTACTGCATTCTTCAGCTAATTTCTTGAAGCTTGATGCATAATACACATATCTGCCGAAATTAATATATATATATCTGATGCCTGTTTTTAACACATCTTACTTACTTCGTCGTTCCTCTTCTACCGTGAGGTGTAGAGGTTTGGAAGAGAGAGCGCCATACTATCCTGTCGACAGTCTTCCTCCTGGCCTTGTTCCATTCTAGTCCTCGGTCCTTCAAAGATTGTCTAATGTTTGTCCTCCCAATGGACTCTGGGTCGTCCTGGAGGTCTGGATCCCTGGCTCTTAGTTTCCCATGTTTGTCGTGGTAGCCGATCTTCTCCCATTCTGCAGACATGGCCAAACCATCTTTGTTGGGTCTGCAGGGGTTGGGTTTTTAGGCCTTGACGTATCGCCTGGTTGCCGACCATGTCTCTTCTTGTTACTTCAACCACATCCTCTGATACCTCATTTCTGAGGTTTGGATCGGACTTTTGTGAGTTGTAGTCATTGCCCATGACTCGCATCCATACGTCAAGACTAGGACATAGGTGGAGCGGTATACAGCCATCTTCGTCTTCTTACCGACTTCTCTTTTGCTGAGGAATCCTCAATTTATGGCCTGAAAAAGTCTCCCAGCAGCTGCTCTTCGGGCAGCCAACTCTTCTTTGATGCCTCCCTTCTGGTCTATGACAGCTCTGAGGTATTTAAAGTGGTTGACATGCTCCAGGACCTGTTCTCCTAGCTTAATCTGATGCCTTCTTTCCTCTCATGATATCACCATTGTTTTTGTTTATGACCATCCCTCTCTTTCTCCAGCTCTTCCTTCCAGACTTGGATTGAAGATGTTCCTCTGATTTAGCAATCAGTTGCCCTGATTGCTTGATTGCTTTAACACATCACTTGTAGAAAAAAAAAACCTCAATTTTTGGGGCCTGGGCAAAACTGGAAAACTGCCTGGGTTAGAATGAGTTAAGCCAGTATGTATTACATACTTAACTTAGTGAAATACTTGTCTGACTGCATTTTTAGCCCATAATTTAAATGTCATCATAACATATTGAGACTGTGAACACAACCGATTACTTTTGCTTGATCAAGATGATGGATGTAAACAAATGTTACCATAATAAAACTTCATATCTATAATCTCAGGTAATGTCTGGATTTTTAAATGATAACATTTGTCTCTTTGATACAGACAATGGAAAAACTCTTCAGCATTGAGAATCTTCCTGTATTTGTTGGTTTTTTTTTTTTAAGAATGAATCTTGTTATTGGTGTTTTGTAAACAATTCTTCAATCAAAATACATTTCAGTTACTGTTTAAGTACTAAATTCAGTTCATTAAATGTGTTGGCTGAATGTTTCATTCCTGCTTCATTTGCATTAAGCAGGTCTCTTGTAAGAAGACCTGACAGCACTAGACATATTTATGTTAAACCATCAGTGTTGTAGATATTGTCTCATTGATAAACACAAGTGCATTAAAATGTGTACGTGATTTCAACATATTCATTTTCCTCTTATACTTTTACTCCTCATTGAAAACATCAGCCATTATTGGTATGTGCAACTCTAGTGTGGCGTTATAAGTTTATAATATTCAATCGAATATTGTGCTCGTTTTCACACTGTGTCCAGGGTTTATATATTTAAGGTCCTCAGGATTCAGGACAGCCACAATAACTCCGTAACAAGAATTTCAATTACCCCAAATCAACGGGAATTATATGAACTTTAAACTCCGTTAACTTTTCCACATTTAATCACATGACACGGGCATTTATTACAAGGCATGACAAGTTAGGTTAATTCAGCAGTGTTCATAATCCGTGAGTCATAATCAATATTATCCAATTCCTCTTCCATCCCTGAGATTGATTAACACTTCATTAAAATGGGTTCCTACTAGAACACGATCCATACACAAGTTGCCCCTTTAGGGTAAACACAAACTCTGTCCATTTTTCCTCCAAACTGCTCACGTCATGTGCGCAATACACATATCGACAAATCACTATCGTGCAGCGCTCATCAGCACCAAAATCCTATTTATCCTCTGGCAGGTGGCGTGCAAAGCCAGCGCCACATCTATAGTGCGTTTCACAATGTTTGCCGCTGTTTAATATTCAATATCTCTGCAACCACTTGTTCGTAATTATTGCAACTTTGCATATGACCTAATGATCGCTATGTCCCGAGGGGGACATTTTTTTCCTCGTTAACAAACTTATGGTTTTAAATTTTCTTTATTTAAAGTATACAAAATCGACCACCTCCTAGTCCATCCATGTATTGAGAGGGCTTACCCCTTCATATTTGTGAGCTATTTCGATTTAGCATCTTGAACGCATTTCATGTGGTTTTGTCCGCGTTTCAGCTCACTATCGCACTGTTTTGAACATTACATTGATCCTTCCGGTGTGTTCTGTTACCGTTCTACTTATTGTGTATTTCATTGCATAGGCGTATCTTGCAGTATTCTGGGTCTGTAATACAATGGGTATGAAAGTCAAGTTCATTACACTGCATACAATGGCAGTGAAGATGTATAACTATTTCTGCAGAGAAGCTAAGTGTGGTAAACTGTATCGGAGTCTCTCAAATCCTGAAAAGAGAACTATTCACGCTTTGGGTTTAAGTAAACGCTCATTTCATCAATTACTCAAAGCTAATGGAATTTTCAGTTCAATCAATACCAGGAAGAAAGGAAGTAGTAGATAGTTTTGACAGGGATGTGATTAGAAGAGAGATTTGTAGAATGTTCGATTCCAAAGAAACTGTGACACTAAGAAAACTGAAAATTCGGCTGAGAACACTCAATGACATTGATGTGTCGAAATCAACATTATGGAGAACTGTTAGAAGCATTGGCTTTACGTTTAGGAAGTACGCTAGTGGAAGAAACATCATCTGCGAGAAGCCGCACTTAGTATCTATGAGAAGTAAATAGTGTCTAGTGGAAAGCATTCGCATTCCTGTCTTCTTTTCCCTATCTCAAATAGGTCTTTATTCTTTCTTAACGAGCCAATTTCTAGATACCTTATATCTAATATCTCATAGACTATTCCTGGCCAAAACTACTATCGTAGTTGCCTCAGTACTCACCACACGACAATAAATACCTTATACGTTTTATATGTTTTCTCCACCATCTATGTGAATATGTGAACCAATTCATTTACTTTTCATCTCCACGATTTCACTACTATTTTTAACATACACAGTACTTCCACCTCTTCATGCATCCATTCACGTTTTAGTATAAAAAGTAACATTTACAACGAATAGGCGTTATTATTCTCTCAAATATTTCGAAGAAATAATAAAGGACCTCACGTAGTAATCAGTTAACAAACCCCCCTAACATTCGAATTGTATAGACGCCTATGCCGAAAATATGCAACTTCCTTCATTTACGGTAAATTATTTTCTTCCAGGACAAAATAATTACTTCGTTAAAAAAGATCAAAGGAATTAGCCGTTGCAAGAAAAGAACACTACCTGCAACATTGAATTTTATAAAAACTTTGGGACATTGAAAATATAAGACCACATGCAAAAAATCATGTTTATAAGTGCAAGGAATATGGAGATATTTGAAGTCAATCATCGACCGGTCTTTTTGAAACGCACTATAGTTATTCTTCTTTTTTTTTTTAAGTATGCGTCAGAGTCTTTAATATATAGCAGATTTATTTACGGCTCATGAAGTGACAAAAACTAACTGGCAAGAAGTTTATTTATGACATAACATGACAAAAACTAACTGGCAAGAAGTATATTTATGACTTACAAAATGACAAAAACTAACTGGCAAGAAGTATATTTATGACTTACAAAATGACAAAATCTAACTGGCAAGAAGTTTATTTATGACTTACAAAATGACAAAAACTAACTGGCAAGAAGTTTATTTATGACTTATAAAATGACAACAACTAACTGACAAGAAGTGTATTTATGACTTACAAAATGACAAAAACTAACTTGCAAGAAATTTATTTATGACTTTTAAAATGACAAAAACTAACTTGCAAGAAGTTTATTTATGACTTATAAAATGACAAAAACTAACTGGCAAGAAGTGTATTTATGACTTACAAAATGACAAAAACTAACTGGCAAAAAGATGCATAACTTAAGAACAAATAGTTCTTCACATATTTAGAAGGAAGACAAGTCAAGCTCGGCCAAAACAAGGTATGTTTAGAAAATAAGTTGTCAGTATAAAGTTTTTAGTTCATGATCTGGGCAAAATTAAGACGGACATGTATCCTGAATGCAGCTCTAGCTTGCAGTAAAGAATACATTATGAGCATTAAACAAAAATAATATCACAGGTGGGAAAATTCTAGAGTGACAGTGCAACCTTTGCTAATCAGTCAGTCAATCAAACAATACCCTTTAGCTCCTCAAGGAGCATAGGCCTTCAACAAACACATCCCAAGTCCTCCTGTCACGTGCCATCCGCTCAAAGTCTTTCCATATCCAAGTTCATTCTGTCGCCAGTTCTTGTCTCCATTTGTTTTTTAGTATGCCTCTGCTTCTCTTACCCTGGGGTTTCCAGAACAAGGACTGTCATAGTAATGCTATCAACAGGCTTTCTCTCAGTGTGTATCTATTCCATCACTGCCGTTTTCTTCTCATCTTTTGTTCCAATGGTACTTATCTAGTTCTTGTCATCATTTCCGCTTTGGTGACCTGAACTTTTACTAATCGGATAAATAATTGTCCTCATTTCTGCTGCTACTTGTGCCTCTTTCCCTTGTTTGTTCAATGTCCGAACATTCCAGGTGCCAAATCTGGAGGTTCTCCTAGAAGAAAGAAGGTTAGTCAGTAACACAGACTCCTTTCGGCTTTCTGTGTTGCATGGGGAACTATTCTGAAACTTCTGTGTTTCAAATCAACAGCCTAGGTCTATAGGAGGACACATTTTTCCATAATTTCAGTGACCAACTTAAATTGTATATGGTCATTTTTGAATCACATAAACAGCAAAGAAATCGAGGAAGCTGGTTTTAACACCAAGCATCTTTCCTTCTTTTCTAATTTCCCATATAGACATCCTTCACTACCTTTTCCATTCCTGATATTCCATTGATATTTGTTGCTGTTGTATAGACCATGATTGCTGCCACCTTGCTTTCTTTAGATTCACGAATATTTATGTATGTAAAAGTAAAGGATCCTGTCACATGCCCATTGATGAATATTGGAAATATGGTGTTAGGCCCATATTTTCTTGACCATTGGCACACTAGGGGGTTGATGTGGTCAGCATCACACCGGCCGCCTCAACCTTCCCAGAGTTGTTCTGATACACGATTCATGAGGCTGGGTTGACCCCCGGAGCCGTTTGTGGTCTAAAAAAATCCCACCTCAACTGGGGATCGAACCATGGACCACTGAGCTAGGAAGCCAGTGCACTGACAACTGTTAATGTATGTATGTGGTAAATAATTTAGAAAAAAAAAACTTGTGAAAACATAAGGCCAGCCACTTGATCAGCTGAAGCCACTTGACGTGTTTTACCAACACCATCATTACACAAACACAGTTTGTAATACAGAGATTATTTCCCTTGTTGTTCCTTATGCAACCACCACTGCATCTGGCTGTCATGTAGGAAGCCTGCAGCCAAAACGTTCATGAGCTCTTGCACTAGTGGTTTCTGTAGAACTTTCTTTTACATTTTGAGGGAACATCGAACCTGTTCTTGTCTCCTCAGAGACTACCAGGAACAGCGTCAGGCATGGACACTTTATAAATATCAGTCACAGAAGAAAGGAAAAAGTTGACTTGCAGAAAAAGATGTCTGAGAAAATTCACCAGTTAATTAAGTCAGCTAAATGAGCAACACAAACTAAGCTCAACCTCTAACAAGTACTAAAACAGTTGAGGATTAAAATACAGTAGAGCGTTGACTATCCAAACTAATTGGGACTAAGGTTGGTTCGGTTAATCAAATATTCTGATAATCAAGCATACATGATCTCTGCACCTGCGGTACCAGTCTGATGACGGTCGAACACCTCCTGCAGTACTGCCCAACCTACAGTAATGAACGGAGTAGCATATGGCAACAACCCACTTCTGTCAACGAAAAACTCTTTGGCGATGTCGGGAACCTTGAGTTGACTACTGCCTTTATTAGAGTCATAAATGTGGAAGTTTGAAGGCGAACGAGGAAGAAGAAGAAGAAGCATACATGAGAATACCCAGTTTATACGAAACAAAGTGTAATTAGAGTCTACAATTAAGGCCACAGGAGACTGTCCTGAGTCCACAGTAGCTAAAGCCAAAATTTGATTTATTTTTAGCTCCTGTAATGACAAATTAAGATTATTTCTATGCAGTACTGCACATCTTCAAATAAATAATCAGAAAAGAATGCATTAAGCGACAGGAGTAATACTTTGGCATAACAATTAAAGCACTAAAAGTACATACTGTAATTTATTTGGCGGCTTCGGTGGTTCAGAAAATTGATGTCCTACTATGTGTGTAATTTACTCATCTGGTTACTGTAAAGTTCTCTCACACTGTAAAGTTACAGTGGTGAGCCAGATTCCTGGGTCCAGCCTACGCAGTTTTGTTGTGTTGAGAATCACATTTTACAGTTGCAAGAACATTTGTTTGACCACATCAACACCAGTAGGACAGCTATACAATCAATGTCAGCTTGACCTGTTCTGACAAGTGTAGCAATATCTGGGTCAGCACTTGTTGACATTTGGCACAGTACAGTCAGTGTTCTAAACTAGTGATTGTTTAGCCTGCTGTAATAGAAGAGCAATGTTGAACATAATGTGCAAATTTCATCGTTGGATCTTCTTATGTGCTCAAAAAAAAAATTGAACAGTGTAACAATTAGAAAGCAAATCTATTACTCAATAAAGTGGTAGTCTAATTTGTTAAAACTGAGCATACAGTACAATACATTACAACTGCAACACATTTCAGTATATAATGTACACATTTATGATTTATATGTATTTATGTTTATATATTATTTGTTGTATGTGTGATTGTTATGTGTTTGCGGGCCTGGATGGGAGGTGACTAGAACAGGAAATACCAAGTGATATTGGTCTTGTTCTGGCGTTCTTTAGGGAGCAATTTCTTAATTGAAACTTGCATGCAACATAGTTTGCAAATATTTGGTTAGTTGTGACGACTGTTTCATATTTGTATTTGTAACATTTTTCTGTTTTTTATTTTTGTTTGATTTGTTTGTATAATTGTAGGTCTCATCTTTCCTTTCATTTCAGTTCTTTACACCCTTATATTTATACACTGTGGCGTTATTTGTCTTGTTATCTTATTGCAGTTATCATCACAGATTCTGTGATCATTTTTTTCATTTCTCCTATTTAATTTAATTTGATCTCTGCAAATGTTTTCAGATTGTCTTTTCTTGTTTGTCCTTTGTAATGTCTTTAGTTGACATATGACATAGGAGGTATAGTTGAATACACTTATATTATAGTACAGATCAGTACTTTATGATTATTATTGTTATAAAACAAAGTGTACAAGATCTTTATAAGGCTTGTCTCCCAAAGTGATTGGTATAGGAAATATTATTTTCCACAGGTACTCAAGTGATCATTGATTACATTAAGGTATACAAGACCTTTATAAGGCTTGTCTCCCACAGTATTTGAGATATACAGTTATTGTTTTCCACAGGTACTCAAGTTATCATTGGTTATATGATAAACAAAATAACCATAAAGGTTTTTCACTAAGACTAAGTCTATGATATAGACTTGTCTCCCATTAAAGTGAAATAAGGTAATTTATTTACTTTTTCAGGTTTCTGATTTAAGAAGACAAGATGTCTACATTAGATTACTTTATTGCACAAGGAAAATCTCTTGATAAGACTGGAAAAGAGTTAGAAGAATGGGCAACTGCTCAATTTGCTATTGTATTAAAATCAGAAGAGAAAAAACAAAAAGATGAGAATAAATGGAAAGCAGAAATTGAACAAAAGAAGATATATGCTGAGAATTTCAGATTGCAGATGCAAGCTGAGGAAAGAAAAGCTGCTGCTGAGGAGAGAAAAGCTGTGGCTGAGGAGAGAAAACTTCAAATAGAAGAAAAAAAATTAGAAGCTGCTGCTGAAGACAGAAAAGCTGCTGCTGCTGCTGAAGAGAGAAAAGCTCTGGCTGAAGAAAAAAGATTAGAAAAAGAAGCTGATGCTGCTGCTGATCTAAAGAAATTGCAGATGCAAGTGGAGGAAAGGAGATTTGCTGCAGAACAGAAGAAATTAGAAGCTGCTGCTGCAGCTGAACAGAAGAAATTAGAAGCTGCTGCTGCAGCTGAACAGAAGAAATTAGAAGCTGCTGCAGAACAGAGAAGATTAGATAGAGAAGCTGAAGAGAGAAAAGCAATAAGAGAACATGAATTTGAGTTAGAGAAATTAAAATTGACAAGTATGAGTAATGTTAATCAGGCATCTAGTGGTAATGGTAAACCCTTTGTGTACAAGGTCAAGGTACCAGCGTTCAACCCTGCCAGTGATGACATAACATTTTGGCTTTCTAGATTTGAACGGGCTTGTCGAGCTCATAATGTTGACAAATCACAGTATGTGAATCAGTTGTCTGAAAATCTAAAAGGGGAGTCTCTGAGTAAGTTATATTTCGTTGAAGAGGCCGACAAGGATAATTATGATGCTATTAGGGCATTTCTGATAAAGAAATATCAGCTGCCTGAGGAAGGTTATCGTCTTTTGTTTAAAACAATGAGACCGGAAGTAGGTGTAGAATTCTCAGAATTCATCTCAAAAGCACAAATTACACTTTCACGATGGATTGAATTATCCAAAGTAGAGAAAACATTTGATGGTCTTACGGATTTATTGCTAAGAGACAAGGTCATGTCTTCGGTAAATAAATAATTCCTAGAGTTCTTACATGAGCGTAAACCTAGTACATTAAAGCAAATGGAAGAATATTATGACCAGTATGCCACAGCACACCCTGACATGATTCTTAGTAACTCTAACATTAAAGAGAGTATGCCAGTTGCTTCGGCAACAGAATATAATCAGAATTACTCACACAAATTCCAAGGAGCTAAAAATAAATTTGATAAAAAGGTTAATTGGAATAAGTATCAAAACCAAGATAACCACTCAAATCAGGGTTCTTCTTCGAAGAACTGGAATCGGGCTGATAGTCCTCGACACGCGAGGGGTACCCATAATTTTAGACATTCTCGAAAGGGGAGTAGCTATAGGAACTACCCAAGTGCTTCATGGAGACAAAAGAACCAATATTACAGGGATACTCAGTATAATGAGCGTGATGATTATGATCATGAATATTATGATTCAAACCCAAATAGGGGTTATAAAAGAGGAAATAATAATTATAGAGACAATTATAACCGAGGTAGATCACAACACAAAAGACATGGTAAATCTTATTACCAGGCTAACTCTGCACAACAGAAGTTCCACGACGCGGTAATCAGAATAATGATAAAAAAAGACTCCAATAGTGTAGCAAATTCCGCTTTCGATTTTGCTAGAGCATCTGAGTGTTCGCAATGCAAAACATTATTCGATCCAACCACAGTTTCTACTTTAAGCTGCGGTCACCCGCTTCCCGCTCTCCCTGCGTCAATCGCGCATAATGGAAGGGGTGCTCTTGTTTTCAATAGAGGCCTAATAGATGGTACTCCGGTATCAATTCTTTTCGATTCGGGGTGCACTACCATCGGAGTGAGGCAATCACTCGTAAATCTTTCTCGAGCTACAGGCAATGTAGTCAAATGTGTAACATTTGGTGGCACATTGGAGAAGTACTCCACTGCCATTATCAATATTGCTACGCCTTTCTTTACAGGAGAGGTGCAAGCATGTCTCTTGCCGAATTCGATCGCTGATCTTATCATCGGTCGCATTCATGGAGTGAAAGAATGCACTGCACAGCAAATTTCTAATTGGGAAAATGTTAATATGCAATCTGCTAATGCAGTAATCACTAGGGCTCAAGCTCTTAATATGCCACAATCTTCACATTCTGAAGATAATGATGCGCAGATCCAAGATGATCCCTTGGAGATTTCCCATGATTCCTTTATAAAACAGCAGGAAGATGATCCTACTCTAAAGAAATTCTTTACTCTGGCAACAAAAGGTGATCCGAATAAGGATACAAATCGTAAATCTTGGATTACGATGAAGAATGGCGTACTTGTACGTATGGTACAAGACTCCGCTAAGTCCATTCATGCTCAAATCCTTGTGTCTAAAAATATGAGAGTTAAAATCTTACAGCACGCTCATGATTCGCAGTGTGCTGGACATATGGGTTTTTCCCGTACTAAAGCTAGAGTTCTTGAATCTTTCTTTTGGCCTGCTGTGAATAAGGACATACGAATCTATTGTCGATCTTGTAAAGTATGTCAAGAGATTAAATCCAGAGGTCCACGCCATGATGCACCTATTCAGGCTGCAGAATTCCCATTCGAACATGTTGTTTGTGGTGCCACTACTGTATATGTCCATTGTAGTGTACAGAGTTGTTGAGATCAGGCATGCTCCAGTCTACCCAGCTGTAAATGGGTAACTCACCCTAGTCCTGGGTTAGGGAAGGCAAAGGCAGCTGTAAGCAGTAGTTTCCCTCTAAGGCTCCAGGGGAAGCAGGCCCGAAACTTGGTCAATTCAACCGACGCAGGATGGTGTATATATGGAGTAGAAGTGTAGAGTGTGATTAACGCGAATGGTGTACTGTTCGTGTTCTGACCAATCTAAACACTCATTCACTTGTGTCTACAAGGCACCAATGCAGACTGCTGGAATCTTTGTTTACACAGTTTATTTAGACGCACACACTGGGACATAACGAGTAAATCATGGGTACAGGTTGACACATCAATTTGCAGGCATACATAGTAGATCCCAAGTCATGACACATTCATAAATAATGGGTAGTACATCAATAGCTTCCAATGTCATGATACATAATGGCCGCATCCCCTATCTGACTAAGCGCGTCAGTGAAGGCGGATCGGTAAGTAACTAAAGTTGCTTTATGTTCACAATTTATATCATATTATGAAACCATGGAAGGGGTTTCTATCAAAATTGAGATCTCCTTGCCACTGTCCGAATAGTAAGATACATGCCCCGTTCTTTGGACAGTGATTCAAAAATACGATGACAGGAATGTAACATGGCCGCCTTCCTGAGTTGTCGCTCACTCGCTCACAGGAGGGTATATATATAAGCCAAAGTTAATTCGAAATACATATGAATGATTTCCTAAAGTTTCTCCATACAGTTCTACAGTAATCCAGTTACTTCACGTAGACATAATTGTTGTATGGAAGCCCGTCATCTTTGTCGATACAAACGTGACCCTAGCGTTGCGAAGCACAAAATTCCAGCTAGGTCTAACCGACATGAGATCATAAAAAATAGGGTCTGGAATTACCTGGAGTCCGAATCATACATGGTACCGTACATTAGGAGAGTCTCTAACACAAGCTCTAGTAGAGACACAATCTCCTACAGAAGAAAAACCACTTCGTAAATCATTTTTACTGAAGAATCTACCAACCCTGGAAAATGCGTAACCGCCATTGTAAACGGTACCTCAGAACTCATCACGACTAGTCAAGACAACTCCTACTTCCGCTAGAGCGGCATAACAAGAATATAGTCCTGCCTACCCATCAAAAATATACAATATAGGACTGATTCTACTTGTACTAATAATATGTAATACATATGAATTCAGGCCATAAACATAATAAGCAAATTAATATATTTTCTGGCCCTAACAAATAAGTACGGACATGGGTGTCATATCCATGCGCCGGATCAATATCAAGAACGATTACTCCTATAATCAAAAGTGTGAATCAATCATGAATTATCTAGCTTTACCATAGACAGCATTTTCATACACAAATGAATGAATGACTATATTTTTTCCATATTAAATAGCCATATCGATTTTTGTAATATGTGCGTCAAAATATGCACGCAACAGTTACTGACCAGACCAACCTGAGGATTCTAGAGCAAGAACTGCCTTGAACATTATCAACAGGTTTCCTCATTATGTATCAAATCCATTGCTAATGTCTTCTTGTAATCTCTTGCTTCACTGGTACAGAGATAAGAAAATGATATAAAGATAAGAATTGGTATAATAAGGTATTTGATTATTGTTTTGTGGTTGTTAGACAGTTTTTGAATGTTTTTGTTTACTGTATAAGGCTGACAGTGAAACATATGAGAATATCTGGTGAATGAAGTGCTTTAAAAGTAACATTACTAATTCCACGTACACACAACTATTGAATAATCTGGCTACTTTATTGTTGTCTGAAAACATCTCTGAATCATTCCATTACTAGTGTTTGTTTTGTTTATTTTTTAAATTTATATAAAGAACAAATGTATTCTTTGCCAAAATGTAGTGATACGAGTATGAGTATTTGAGGAGGACTTTCTGTAAGAGGGAGGTAAAACAGTAGAATGAAAAAAAAAAATTGTACTAAGTCTTAATAGGAGAAAGGACAATAAAAAACCTATGTTGCGGCCACAAGGCCTTCGTCAGGGACAGACAAACAAAAAACAGAAGGGAAAGAAAGTGAGAACTAAGTGGAAAACATAAAACTATAAAAATAAGAGAAAACACTCCCTGATGTGAGTGACATGATGTAGTGAAAGTGAAAAGGGCTATAATATTCCTGTGTATGTGATAACTTTTGGCAAAGAGATTCATCAGGATACTTGCAATAATACAACTTGAAATGAATGGAAGTGACTGCTGTCTTGTAACTCGTTATCTACCTTTCTGACTGTCTTCATGTATTTGTGTATTTATTTATCTCTGATTCTCTATCTGTCCATCTCTCTGACTATCTTTCATGCATTACTAGTAGTAGTAGTAGTGCTACATGTGAAAGCCACGACAGACCATTTTGTGTGGCATCAGAAACTGACTGGTCTCAAATCCATGAGGGAAGGAAGAAGAACATACAGACTTTTTTTTCCAGAGGTTAAGAATTGGGCCTGCAGGCCCGTCTAATATTCTGCCCTTCCTCTCTCTTTCATCTTTGTTACTGGATCCTTTCATCCCCACACGTACTGTAACCATTAATTGTAAAGGCATTCAAAATTATAAGGGTAATGTAATAGCATACATTTGAAAAACCATGGACAGGAGTTGGATGGTCATTGGTCAATACTTCTTCAGGCTTAAAAAGAACATGAGATTGGTTACTGTCCTGATAATCTAGCTTAATTCTTTCTTACTTCTGCTTCTAATGACACGCATTCCTGGAGGCCACATAAATGTTGTTTTACTAAGGGAACCATAGTTTTAAAAACAAAATAATAATAATGAGGCTATCCTGAAAAAAGACAGTGTGCAAAGAAGTTTATTATTCATATTAGAAGACGTCAGTCCATTTTTGTTGGACATGTTATGAGTTGTGGAAAGCTGGAATTAATTGTCACAACAAGAAAAGGTTGAAGGAAAAAAGAGATACAGGATGTCAAAAAGAGAAGATACAGGTCAGTTTAACATCATGGCATGGAGAGAAGTCAACAACAGAATTCATCAGCACCCCTGGAGACAGGAAGTTGTGAAGAGGCACGAGCATCTAGGCTAGTTGTATGCAACCTGAGGGAAAAAAAAAGAGAATATACTGCTAATGCAGTGAAGGCTATTGTTCATTTCGGTCCTGGTGCATTTTATAGATTACATGTGTTGTATGTTTTTTTTTTATTATTACATTTCCATATCGGTCCTTTGCTTTATTGTCAGGACTTTCACATTTCTTGGTCACATATATTTGGAAACAAAGGTAATGAGAATATATGCAGGAAACAAAAACAAGATTGTTCTGGAAGAAACACCACTACAAGATTTAGAATCATACATATACCATGGTTTCAATAAAGACACTGTTGGAAGGATGGACAGTGATAACCGAGTAAGAATACAAAAGATGGGCTTTCATTGCATTGGAAAATATATGGAGATCAACAGAGAGTATGTCCAACACAAACATCAGAATCTTCAATTCAAATGTCAAGTCAGTCCTATTGTGTGGCTCTGAAACATGGATAACAAAAAATAACAACAACAACCAGAAAGCTGCAGACTTTCATAAATGGGTGCTTGCGTAGAATAGAAAGAGTGAAATGGCTCGGCAAGATGACTAATGTGGGAACTGATGACAAGAACTAGACAAGTGCCAGTGGAACAGAGGATGAGAAGAAGACGTTGGAGATGGATAGGACACACATTGAGGAAACCTGTCCGTACAGTTATCAGGTATCCTTGATTTGTAATCCTCAGGGTAAGAGAGGTAGAGGAAGATCATAGAACACATGGAGAAGAGAACTGGAGACAGACATGGAAATACCTTGAGCTGATGGCATAAGACAGGAAGACTTGACACGGATTTGTTGAAAGCCTATGCTCCTTTGGGAACATAAAGATGATGATGTTGATATATTTGGATGTTACATGTTGATACATTTGGATGTTGCATGTTAATACAATTGCGTGACAGAATTTCATTACATTGGTATGTTGGTAAAAAAGATTTTTTTGTTTGTTGTTGTTGGTCTTTCAGTATGCTGTGTCTTTAGTATTACCATTAATGTTTGGTCTCATGTCTTATCTGCTGATTTCACGTTTGTTGATTTGTTGTTCATGCTCCTTAATGTTAAAGCTTACAAAGATAAGAATTGGTATAATACTGTATTTGTTGATTGTTCCTTCATTGTGAGAAAGATTTTTGAATGTTACAGAATTCAGATGTGCTGATTTATCATTGTATTAGCATGCTGGATGATGATCCCTGTTCTCTATGTCGAAATTACCTTCTGTAGTAATCTTACAGTTTAACTCATCTACTATTTGTTCCTAATGCCAATGGACCATGGTAAGTCAGACTTTGTTGAGAAAACTTGTTAATAGCTTCATTGGGCAGTCCTTGTTCTGGAACCCCCAGGGTCAGAGAGTAGAGGGAGAGGGGAATAACACATGAAGAAGAGAACAGGAGACAGAAATGTAAGGGGTAAAGTAGACGAGAGATCTTGAACGGATGGCACAAATTTCCTGAAGGACTATGCTGCGTAAGATGGTGAGGGGTAATGATGATGATGTAGTCAGACTTTAGCTATGTCACATTTTGTTGTTGATTGCTCTTGATTTGGCTTGTTACACAACTTGGCTTGTCACAGAACACTTGGCTTGTACAAGTACTACAGTATTTGGCTTGTCACCCAACACTTGGCGTATTACACAGCACTTGGCTTGTCAATCAACATTTAACTTGTGCCACAGTACTCGGCTTGTCACACAACACTTGGCTTGTGCTGCAGTGTTCGGTTTATCACACAACAATTGGCATGTCACACAACACTTGGCTTGTGCCGCAGTATTCGGTTTATCACAACGCTTGGCTTGTCACATGACACTTGGCTTGTCACACTACACTTTGCTTGTCACACAACTCATGGCTTGTCACACAACATGTGGCTTGTCACACAAAACGAGGCTTATCACACAACATGTGGCTTGTCATACAACACTTTGCTTGTCACAATACACTTGGCTTGTCACACAATGTGTGGCCTGTCACACAACACGAGGCTTTTCACACAACATGTGGCTTGTTGTATAACACTTGGCTTGCCACACAACACATGGCTTGCCACACAACATGTGGCTTGCTACACAACACTTGGCTTGCCACACAACATGTGGCTTGCTACACAACACTTGGCTTGTCTCACAACGCTTGACTTGGTATATCGCACAACACTTGACCAAAGGGCAGCAGTAAGGAAAAGCATTTGACTAGCACTAGCAGCCGCCACTTTTGGCAATCGATTGTTATTTGTTAATATACTTATCTGATTGTGAGTGGTGTGCACTCCATGAGAAGGTGGCTGGTTGTTTTATAATGATGAGAGCCGTGTCTACACATGGCTATTGATTCTGGGGAGTCCTGTTCGAAACTGGAAGTTGAGATTTTGATTTTTCATGTTGAGTCTGTTGAGATTGTCGTGTTTTTTTGGGGCTTGTCATTTCATGAAAGACATTTCGGCCGGTTTGTTCATCTGTTCAGGCATATTTCCCGTGTGCTGTTTCTGCGAACCTGTTTGGCTATTCTCATTCTGCAGTGTCTGTCCTTTTGTTGTTTAGAGGCTCCTGTTTTAGCAAGTTTATCAGCTGTCTCCACCCGTGTGTTACCGGAGCCCGAAAGGGGGAAAAAAAGTAACACTGTACCCTACCATGCACGTCGTAAAAAGCTACTAAGGAGGGTTGGGCATGGGGCTAGTTACCCCATCCTTAAATTTTTTTTTTCCACAGAAACTTCAACAAGCACTATGGATAAGTCAAATATAGAATATAAATCAACTCCAAGACAGAAGGTCCTCTGGAAATGGAGTAGCATTAAGCAACTCAGGGAAAGCCGAAAGGAGTCTGAGTTGCCGCCTGTTTTCGTCTAGGAAAATCTCCAGGATTAGCACATGGAATGTTCGTTCGCACTCTACATGAACAATGGATAACTTTGATAATGGTATTTTCTGCTATATCAGCTGACACAAATGCCAGATTGGGCCGGCTTATCGTGCCCTGTGTAGGAGTATTGGAGGAGTTTCCAAGTTCTATAGTAACTTTAAGTTGGTACTATTGTGTTGTGTGCATATTTTGACGCACATATTACAAAAATCGATATGGCTATTTAATATGGAAAAGATATAGACATTCATTCATTTGTGTATGAAAATGCTGTCTATGGGGAAGGCTAGATAATCCATAATTGTTTTACCCTGTTGATTATAGGAGTAATCGTTCTTGATATTAATTCGGCGCATGGATATGACACCCTTGTCTGTACCTATTTCTTAGGGCCAGAAAATAGATTAATTTGCTTATTATGTTTATGGCCTGAATTCATATGTATTACATATTATTAGTACAAGTAGAATCAGTCCTATATTGTATATTTTGGATGGGTAGGCAGGACTATATTCTTGTTACACCGCTCTAGCGGAAGTAGGAGTTGTCTTGTCTAGTCGTGATGAGTTCCGATGTACCGTGACAATGGCGGGTACGCATTTTTCCAGGGCTGGTATATTCTTCAGTAAAAATGATTTACGAAGTAGTTTTTTTCTTCTATAGGAGATTGTGTCTCTACTAGAGTTGTGTTAGAGACTTTCCTAATGTACGGTACCATGTATGATTCGGACTCCAGGTAATTCCAGTCCCTGTTTTGATGATCTCAGGTCGGTTAGGCCTAGCGGGAATTTTGTGCTTCGCAACGCTAGGGTCAAATTTGTATCGACGGAGATGACAGGCTCCATACTGTAATTATGTCTACGTGAGGTAACTGGATTACGGTAGATCTGTATGGAGGAACTTTATGAAATTATGCTTATGTATTGCAAATTAACTTTGGCTTATATATATATCCTCCTGTGAGCGAGTGAGCGACAACTCAGGGGCGGCCATGTTACATTCCTGTCATCGCATTTTTGGATCACTGTCTAAAGAACGGGGCATGTATCTTATTATTCGGACAGTGGCAAGGAGATCTCAATTTGGATAGAAACCCCTTATCGTGGTTTCACAATATGATAAACTGTGAATATAAAGCAACTTTAGTTACTTACCGATCCGCCTTCACTGACGCGCTTAGTCAGATAGGGGATGCGGCCATTGATGTACTACCTATTATTTATGAATGTGCCATGACATAGGATCTACTATGTATGCCTGCAAATTGATATGTCAACATACCCATGATTTACTCGTTATGTCCCAGTGTGAGCGTCCAAATAAACTGTGTAAACAAAGATTCCAGCAGTCTGCATTGGTGCCTTGTAGACACAAGTGAATGAGTGTTTAGATTGGTCAGAACACGAACAGTACACCATTCGCGGTAAACACACTCTACACTTCTACCCATATCTACACCATCCTGCGTCGGTTGAAGTGACCAAGTTTAGGGCCTGCTTCCCCTGGAGCCTTAGAGGGAAACTACTGTTTACAGCTGCCTTTGCCTTCCCTAACTTAGGACTAGGGTGAGTTACCCATTTACAGCTGGGTAGACTGGAGCATGCCTGATCTCGACAACTCTGTACACTACCATGGACACATACAGTAGTGGCACCACAAACAACATGCTACAGTGATTGATAGTGGAGCTTTACAGAAGAAAGAGAACACACCACACTTTACAGAAGGTTTACAGTATACAACTGATACTTCTTTACAGACTGACATTTTACAGTAACAGTGTGGGAAAGAAACTTTACAGTGGTGAGCCAGATCCCTGGGTCCAGCCTACGCAGTCTTGTGTTGAGAATCACATTTTACAGTTACAAGAACATTTGTTTGACCACATCAACACCAGTAGGACAGCTATACAATCAATGTCAGCTTGACCTGTTCTGACAAGTGTAGCAATATCTGGGACAGCACTTGTTGACATTTGGCACAGTACAGTCAGTGTTCTAAACCAGTGATTGTTTATCCTGCTGTAATAGAAGAGCATTGTTGAACATAAAGTGCAAATTTCATCGTTGGATCTTCATATGCTCAAAAGAGAAAAAATTGACAGTGTAATAGTTAGAAAGCAAATCTATTACTCAATAAAGTGGTAGTCTAATTTATTAAATCTGAGCATACTTTGCAACACATTCTATCCACAACACATATATTATATTATATATGCATTTATGTTATTTGTTATGTATTAAATTAGTTTATGTTCTGTGTGACTAGTACAAGGTATGCCGAGTGACATTGGTCTGGTACTAGTATTCTATAGGTACACATTTTCTTAATTGGAAATTTGTTAGCAACAATTTGCTGCTATTTCTGTTAGTTGTGATGAGGTGTTCTTTTCTTCGTTGTTTTTGTTAATAATTTTGTGTTCCTTAGTTTTGTTTGATTTGTTTGTATAATTGTAGGTCTCATCTTTTCTATTTTTGATTTCTTACACCCTTATGTTTATACACTGTGGCGTTATTTGTCTTGTTATCTTATTGCAGTTATCATCACGGTTTCCGTGATCATTTTTTTTCATTTCTCCTATTTAATTTAATTTGATCTCTGCAAATGTTTTCAGATTGTCTTTTCTTGTTTGTCCTTTGTAATGTCTTTAGTTGACATATGACATATGAGGTATAGTGGAATACACTTATATTATAGTACAGATCAGTACTTTATGATTGTTATTGTTATAAAACAAAATGTACAAGACCTTTGTAAGGCTTGTCTCCCAAAGTGATTGGTAAAGGGAAATATTTTTTCCACAGGTACTCAAGTGATCTTTGATTACATTGAGGTATACAAGACCTTTGTAAGGCTTGTCTCCCACAGTATTTGAGATACAGTTATTGTTGTCCACAGGTACTCAAGTTATCATTGGTTATTATAAACCATACAAGTTTTCACTAAGATTAAGTCTATGGTATAGACTTGTCTCCCATTAAAGTGAAATAAGGTAATTTATTTACTTTTTCAGGTTTCTGATTTAAGAAGACAAAATGTCTACATTAGATTACTTTATTGCACAAGGAAAATCTCTTGATAAGACTGGGAAAGACTTAGAACAATGGGCTGTTGCTCAATATGACAAAGCATTAGCTGCAGAAGAGAGGAAAGCTCTAGCTGAAGAAAAAAGATTAGAAAAAGAAGCTGATACTGCTGCTGAACTAAAGAAATTGCAGATGCAAGTGGAGGAAAGGAGATTTGATGCAGAACAGAAGAAATTAGAAGCTGCTGCTGCAGCTGAACAAAAAAAATTAGAAGTTGCTGCAGAACAGAAAAAATTAGAAGCTGCTGCAGAACAGAAAAGATTAGATAGAGAAGCTGAAGAGAGAAAAGCAATAAGAGAACATGAGTTTGAATTAGAGAAATTAAAATTGACATGTATGAGTAATGTTAATCAGGCATCTGGTGGTAATGGTAAACCCTTTGTGTACAAGGTCAAGGTACCAGCGTTTAACCCTACCAGTGATGACATAACATTTTGGCTTTCTAGATTTGAACGGGCTTGTCGATCTCATAATGTTGACAAATCACAGTATGTGAATCAGTTGTCTGAAAATCTAAAAGGGGAGTCTCTGAGTAAGTTATATTTTGTTGAAGAGGCCGACAAAGATAATTATGATGCTGTTAGGGCAGCTTTGATAAAGAGATATCAGCTGTCTGAGGAAGGTTATCGTCTTTTGTTTAAAACAATGAGACCTGAGGTAGGTGTAGAATTCTCAGATTTCATCTCAAAAGCACGAATTACACTTTCACGATGGATTGAATTATCCAAAACAGAGAAAACATTTGATGGTCTTACGGATTTATTGCTAAGAGACAAGGTCATGTCTTCTGTAAATAAATCATTCCTAGAGTTCTTACATGAGCGTAAACCTAGTACATTAAAGCAAATGGAAGAATATTGTGACCAGTATGCCACGGCACACCCTGACATGATTCTTAGTAACTCTAACATTAAAGAGAGTATGCCAGTTGCTTCGGCAACAGAATATAATCAGAATTACTCACACAAATTCCAAGGAGCTAAAAATAAATTTGATAAAAAGGTTAATTGGAATAAGTATCAAAACCAAGATAACCACTCAAATCAGGGTTCTTCTTCGAAGAACTGGAATCGGGCTGATAGTCCTCGACACGCGAGGGGTACCCATAATTTTAGAAATTCTCGGAAAGGGAGTAGCTATAGGAACTACCCAAGTGCTTCATGGAGACAAAAAAACCAATATTACAGGGATACTCAATATAATGAGCATGATGATTATGATCATGAATATTATGATTCAAACCCAAATAGGGGTTATAACAGAGGCAATAATAATTATAGAGACAATTATAACCGAGGTAGATCACAACACAAAAGACATGGTAAATCTTATTACCAGGCTAACTCTGCACAACAGGAGTTCCACGACACCGATAATCAGAATAATGATAAAAAAGACTCCAATAGTGTAGCAAATTCCGCTTTCGATTTTGCTAGAGCATCTGAGTGTTCGCAATGCAAAACATTATTCGATCCAACCACAGTTTCTACTTTAAGCTGCGGTCACCCGCTTCCCGCTCTCCATGCGTCAATTGCGCATAATGGAAGGGGTGCTCTTGTCTTTAATAGGGGCCTAATAGATGGTACTCCGGTATCAATTCTTTTCGATTCGGGGTGCACTACCATTGGAGTGAGGCAATCACTCGTAAATCCTTCTCGAGCTACAGGCAATATAGTCAAATGTGTAACATTTGGTGGTACATTGGAGAAGTACTCCACTGCCATTATCAATATTGCTACGCCTTTCTTTACAGGAGAGGTGCAAGCATGTCTCTTGCCGAATCCGATCGCTGATCTTATCATCGGTCGCATTCATGGAGTGAAAGAATGCACTCCACAGCAAATTTCTAATTGGGAAAATGTTAATATGCAATCTGCTAATGCAGTAATCACTAGGGCTCAAGCTCTTAATATGCCACAATCTTCACATTCTGAAGATAATGATGCGCAGATCCAAGATGATCCCTTGGAGATTTCCCACGATTCCTTTATCAAACAGCAGGAAGATGATCCTACTCTAAAGAAATTCTTTACTCTGGCAACAAAAGGTGATCCGAATAAGGATACAAATCGTAAATCTTGGATTACGATGAAGAATGGCGTACTTGTACGTATGGTACAAGACTCCGCTAAGTCCATTCATTCTCAAATCCTTGTGCCTAAAAATATGAGAGTTAAAATCTTACAGCACGCTCATGATTCGCAGTGTGCTGGACATATGGGTTTTTCCCGTACTAAAGCTAGAGTTCTTCAATCTTTCTTTTGGCCTGCTGTGAATAAGGACATACGAATCTATTGTCGATCTTGTAAAGTATGTCAAGAGATTAAATCCAGAGGTCCACGCCATGATGCACCTATTCAGGCTGCAGACATTCCCATTCGGCCATTTCAAAAAATGGCGATAGACATCATTGGTCCATTTAAGATAAAGTCTGCTAGAGGACACCAATTTATTTTGACGTGTGTTGATATGTGCACACGTTGGCCGGAGGCTGTTCCTCTAAAGAGCATAACTACTGCTGATGTCGCAGATGCTCTTTGGTTAATATTTTCTCGTCTGGGGTTTCCAGCAGAAATATTATCCGACCATGGTACCCAACTCATATCGGATACCATGTCTCAAGTAATGTCGACTCTGAAGATAGAGAGATCGCTGAGTAGTATTTATCATCCTATGTCCAATGGGATGGTGGAACGTTTGAATAGAACTCTGAAAAACCTACTAGGTAAGATAACAGAAGATCATCCTCAGGATTGGGATAGGGTTTTACCCGCGGCTCTCTTTGCATATAGAGAGGTCGCCAACGAACATACAGGATTTTCTCCCTTTGAACTTGTCTTTGGCGCGAAACCGCGAGGTCCTATGTCCTTACTTCATGATCTTATAACTGCTGATAATATTGTCGATGACACAAAATCCTCTTATGAATATGTCATCGCACTTAGACACAAGATTATTGAAGCATGCAAATTGGCAACTGCTTCTTCTGAATTTGCGAAACAGAAGGCAAGGGAATTTGCCAATAAAAAGAGATGTTTGCGACAACTTTGTCCAGGTGACAAAGCATTTGTCTTGCTACCTTGTAGGGAAAATAGACTTCTTATTTCTTGGAAAGGTCCGTACGATATAATATCAAAAGTTTCCGATGTTGACTATATCGTCGATATTGACGGGAAGCGTAAAACCTTCCACATCAACATGCTCACGGAATTCCATGAACGTCCTGATTATTTACAACCTGTTTTCCAGGCAACGGACGATTTTCCAGTCCAACATGGACAGTACTCATCTCTGTCAGTAATACAGGATGAGGAAACGAGTTTCTCGGATGTAAATTTACCTTTTCCAATGATTCCTCTTCACTCTAATGAATCATGGAAAGATGTTGCAATTTCTCCAGAATTATCTCCAGGAGAGCAGAAACAAGTTTCTACTATGTTAGAACAATTTCAGGATGTCCTTACTGACATTCCTGGTCAAACTGATGTCATTCAACATGACATTATTCTTACTGACCATAGTCCTATAAGAGTCAGACCGTATCCTATCCCGATACATTTTCAAGCACAGGTAGAGAAAGAGTTAGATGAGATGATAGAGTTAAAAATTATTGAACCATCCACATCAGCATATTCTTCGCCGATGGTTATTGTACGAAAAAAAGACAATAACATACGTCTTTGCGTGGATTATCGCAAATTGAATCAAGTGACTAAATTTGATGCTGAACCTATGCCTTTACTAGAAGAGCTACTTACGAGACTATCGAATTCTCATTTCTTTACTAAACTCGATTTGTCTAAGGGATATTGGCAAGTTCCACTATCCGAACACGCCAAACCGTTTACTGCTTTTTCGACGCCTAGGGGTCTATTCCAATGGAATTTCATGCCTTTCGGTCTTATGAACGCCCCTGCAACATTTGTACGCATGATGCGTCGAATCCTATCTCATCGCTCAGATGTCATTGCGTATCTTGATGACATCTGTCTTTTCAGTGATACTTGGAACGATCACTATAATGGGATAAATGAACTATTGTCTATCTTACGCGAGCATAACCTGACAGCGAAACCATCGAAAGCATGTATTGGTTTTAGCGAAATATCTTTCTTAGGACACCGTGTTGGTCATGGGTTCCTAAAAACAGAAGACCATAATACAAGTAAGATACTTAACATTTCTATTCCTAAGACTAAAAAGCAAGTACGAAGTCTCTTAGGTCTAATACAATTTTATGGACGATTCATTCCGAATCTGTCCTCCATTATGTCACCTCTTTCTTCCTTGCTAAAGAAAGGGTCTCCTAATGTAGTCCATTGGACTCAAGAATGTCAATCCTCTTTGGATAAGGTTAAAACTATGTTTTCTACTTCACCTATCCTAGTATTGCCTTCTAAGGATAAGACATTTATTCTTCGTAGTGACGCTTCATCCACCGGGATTGGAGCTGCACTAATGCAAGAGTACTCTGGAACTCTGCATCCTGTGATGTATATTTCTCGGAAATTAAATGCCGCAGAGAAGAATTACTCGGTCCTAGACCGTGAATTATTGGCTATGGTTTGGTCAATCCTTAAACTGCAAAGATTTCTTCTTGGCGCGCATTTCATTGTGGAAACTGACCAGAAAGCTCTTACGGCTATTCAGAGTAAAAATCTGAAGAGCGCGAGATCAACGCGATACGCGATTGCTCTACAGCCATTTCATTTTTCGGTGCGAGCTATCCGTGGGTCAGAAAATGTGATGGCAGATATTTTGTCTAGATGCCCACATGATTCATAACTGTTATACAACTTTGATACAGTTGTTTCTATGTTGAAATGTGTACACATATGTAATATCATATATTGATTGTAACACTACTTAGCGGTTCATTGATATTTATTCACCGCTGATCTTTCAATGTTTTTTCGTCTTTGATGATCATGATGTTAAGATATCTTAGATGAAATTTATGTATAAACTAATGTACAAATTGTGTCATTGCTAATATTGTAGTATGCGTTGGTGACACCTCTCTGGAAATATTTATACTTAGAGAAGTACTTTCTCTAAGGTCATAAAACTTATGCTTATCATCTGCGCATTGTTATTGGTGCGTTGTGAGCCTATTGTATGTTGCTCCTAGATGTATTTCAAAAAAAAAATGTACCATTTTTTTTTCCGAGGGGTGTGGTAATCTGTTGCGTGCATATTTTGACGCACATATTACAAAAATCGATATGGCTATTTAATATGGAAAAGATATAGACATTCATTCATTTGTGTATGAAAATGCTGTCTATGGGGAAAGCGAGATAATCCATGTTTGATTCACACTTTTGATTATAGGAGTAATCGTTCTTGATATTGATTCGGTGCATGGATATGACACCCTTGTCTGTACTTATTTCTTAGGGCCAGAAAATAGATTAATTTGCTTATTATGTTTATGGCCTGAATTCATATGTATTACATATTATTAGTACAAGTAGAATCAGTCCTATATTGTATATTTTGGATGGGTAGGCAGGACTATATTCTTGTTACACCGCTCTAGCGGAAGTAGGAGTTGTCTTGTCTAGTCGTGATGAGTTCCGATGTACCGTGACAATGGCGGGTACGCATTTTTCCAGGGCTGGTATATTCTTCAGTAAAAATGATTTACGAAGTGGTTTTTCTTCTATAGGAGATTGTGTCTCTACTAGAGTTGTGTTAGAGACTCTCCTAATGTACGGTACCATGTATGATTCGGACTCCAGGTAATTCCAGTCCCTGTTTTGATGATCTCAGGTCGGTTAGGCCTAGCGGGAATTTTGTGCTTCGCAACGCTAGGGTCAAATTTGTATCGACGGAGATGACAGGCTCCATACTGTAATTATGTCTACGTGAGGTAACTGGATTACGGTAGATCTGTATGGAGGAACTTTATGAAATTATGCTTATGTATTGCAAATTAACTTTGGCTTATATATATATCCTCCTGTGAGCGAGTGAGCGACAACTCAGGGAGGCGGCCATGTTACATTCCTGTCTTCGCATTTTTTGGATCACTGTCTAAAGAACGGGGCATGTATCTTATTATTCGGACAGTGGCAAGGAGATCTCAATTTGGATAGAAACCCCTTATCGTGGTTTCACAATATGATAAACTGTGAATATAAAGCAACTTTAGTTACTTACCGATCCGCCTTCACTGACGCGCTTAGTCAGATAGGGGATGCGGCCATTGATGTACTACCTATTATTTATGAATGTGCCATGACATAGGATCTACTATGTATGCCTGCAAATTGATATGTCAACATACCCATGATTTACTCGTTATGTCCCAGTGTGAGCGTCCAAATAAACTGTGTAAACAAAGATTCCAGCAGTCTGCATTGGTGCCTTGTAGACACAAGTGAATGAGTGTTTAGATTGGTCAGAACACGAACAGTACACCATTCGCGGTAAACACACTCTACACTTCTACCCATATCTACACCATCCTGCGTCGGTTGAAGTGACCAAGTTTAGGGCCTGCTTCCCCTGGAGCCTTAGAGGGAAACTACTGTTTAAGCTGCCTTTGCCTTCCCTAACTTAGGACTAGGGTGAGTTACCCATTTACAGCTGGGTAGACTGGAGCATGCCTGATCTCGACAACTCTGTACACTACCATGGACACATACAGTAGTGGCACTACAAACAACATGCTACAGTGATTGATAGTGGAGCTTTACAGAAGAAAGAGAACACACCACACTTTACAGAAGGTTTACAGTATACAACTGATACTTCTTTACAGACTGACATTTTACAGTAACAGTGTGTGCAATCAAACTTTACATATTGCACAGCTCCTCACCCTTTAGGTCTCTGCTATACTATTAAACTGCCAGTATCCCAGAGTTGGTATGTGGGCATTAAAATCGCCAGCTATGATAGTTTTCTTTAGTGTCGGCTCAAACTCAGGTATACCTATTGATGAGGTCGGGGGCAATAAATGTTGTGTAGTGTGTAATTGCCGAATCTTTTGGCTGAATACCGTCACCAGCCAAGAACTGCTTACTCGGAGCAACCAAGAGGACATGCACACCATCATAGCTGGCAGACGATAGAGTTTGGTTGGATATGTCTTTAGAAGAGACTCCGATGCCAAGAACAGCTATGCTATGGACCCTGAAGGAAAGCGAAAGAGAGGCCGACCAAAAACAACTTGGCGGAGAACTGTGGAGGCTGAGAGACAAAGAATGAACCAGAGCTGGGGCACTGCATGAAGGATGGCCGCCGACCGAGCAAAGTGGAAGCAGTTTGTTGCTGCCTTACAAGACGCCACCAGGCGTGATGACCAACCTCTGCTTTGATAGTTGGCAGCTAAGGATCAAAGAAGAAGTGTGTACTTGGTATTATCTTTGCACCATAGCTTTATTATTTGGTGGTGAATGTCTGCCGCCGGATTGTTGGTTACTGTGGTTTGGGTATCATTTCTATGGTCATGATTCTTTGACACTTCCGGCATTCACATTTGTACTATGTATAGCCCATGATGTTGATTTGTCTCCGTGGATGCATTGTTTCCTGGAGGAGGGCTATATGTACTTAATGTTCGTGTAGTATTTATGTAAGTTCGAATGTCTTGTTTTGCAGTCCAGCTAAATTTGGCAGTAAAATGTTAAGATTCCCCTCCGCTGATTTTTCGCACAGAGCAGGGGGTTTAACTCTCGTACGCGGGCTTTGGTAACCGAGGCGACGCCCGAGCTCGTATGGAATATGTTGTTTGGAATTGGAGGTTTGGGGTTGTTTGCTGCAGGTATCTCCCTCCTAAAGAGTGCAATGGGCATGTCTTTTTCCATTAGTGTTGGACTGATTTGTTTAGCCCTCCGCCCCCCCCCCCCCTTTTGGCTCTAAAGAAGATCACTTCGCTTTCGGGGTTAAGGTGGGGTTCATAGAGATGCGTTCCTCGCTAGTCACAGGCGCTCATGTTGCAGGCCTCATTTCTTCGTTCTGTGGTTGAGCTTTCGCTATGGCTGTGCCACGTCCTGCATCCTATGCCTTCACGGTTTTCCTAAGCAGGGATAAAACGGTACAATGTAAAAAACACTGACAAAACTTAAGGGAGTATTTTTTTCTCTTATTTCTATAGTTTCATGTTCTCCACATTATTCTCACTTTCTTTTCCTCCTGTCTCTTGTTTGTCTGTCCCTGATGAAGGCCTTGTGACCGCAACGTAGGTTTTTCTAGTCCTTTCTCTTTGTAAGGCGTATTACTATTTGTGTGTTTTTGTAATTTTTTTTTTCATTCTACCGTTTTACCCCCGTATTACGCAGTTCTCCTCATATACGGTACTCATATCATACCCCATACCCGACTGCACTGTCTACCTGTTCGCTCACTTTTCACTGACAAAACTTAAGTGAGTGTTTTTTCTCTTATTTCTATAGTTTCATGTTCCCCACTTTATTCTCACTTTCTTTCCCTCCTGTCATTTTTTTTTCTGTCTCTGACGAAGGCCTTGTGGCCGCAACGTAGGTTTTTATTGTCCTTTCTCTTTGTAAGTCGTATTACTATTTGTGTGTTTTTGTAAATTTTTTTTTCATTCTACCATTTTCCTATGCACCGTGGTTCTAAATTTCCATTGAGTTTGAACAGCTTCGCCACATTCCCGTATCTCAGGAGTTGGACAAAATCCGGCGGTGATGGCAGTGTCGGGCCGCATGGCACTCTCGTTGTAGTTGGGATATTGGGTAAGACACAGATCCCTTCTAGGTAAAATTCTATGTTTTGTCATCACCATTATAGTATCCGTAGTGGGGGTTTATCGTGGATTAGACAGAGAAAGCTTTGTAGGCAAGTGGAGAGGTGAAAAAGTAGCATTTAGCCCGTGAGTGGGGTTTGGGTTGGTGCTGACCAGAGTATGATCCACTCGCCGGTGGTTATTGCGCCTGCGGGCGGTCCCAAACTACTCCCTACCCGGTTATACCGCCAGGCACTCGGTCGTCCCCATAGCAATCTCTGTTAAGAGCAGGGTCACCGCGTGAAGGTGTCGCTATGGACACGTTTGTGCAGGACAGGCCATATGATAGAAGCTTACTATCAGAGCAAGATAGCAATTCCGCGTCGATCCCTGCATCCTAGATGTGAGAGCTTGTATGTTCGCATCAACATCCATTTGATGTAAGCGGAACATCGGGGCCCAACCCTACGTAGACACCCATTTCTGTATATATACCATGGTCATCCAATTAAGGTAGCAGTAACCAATCACAATTGCCATCAAAGTTATTATTGTTTACACATCCGGGTCTCGGTCGACAAAAGTAAGAAACAATTTATGTAAAACATTTTCAACTGAGAAGAACAGAAACACACAAAATGGCGGAACATCGTCCAGAAACACAGGGCTGCAACAATGGCCAAACCAAGAACAAATTGAGTTTAAAAAAAATCAGCAGACATAAACATGAACTGGATACTCCCCAACAAAGTTCATTTTAAACAATTCATACCGAGAAGATGGCAGGAGAACATGGAATTTCAATCATTTAATTCAAGAAAGTGGATTCTAAAAAGTGGCTTAAGAAAATGGAAATGATACGGAGAGAAAACAAATATTTCGAAGACAGATACAACGAAACTTCAGCACAAGATTCTGATTTCTGAAATAAAGGAAGTGAGACCAGTCATAAATCTTCATCATAATTGATTATCATTGTCTGAAACTCATTATTTTGTGTGTTAAACTCCATTCATTCAAGAACAACAGTTAAAAAAAAAGATACACACAATGATCCTAGTTTAAAAATAAAAAAAACCGCACACAATGATCCTAGTATATGTATTTCATATAAATAACATTGAGAAGGTGTACGGCTATTTATAAAGCAGGTTGTAGTTTCTTGATGGCACATCTTGTTGGGAGACAATGTTTGCAACATAACACTGAAACCAGTGTAAACAGCCTGTACAAAGATACCGGTTTCCGGGTTCGAAACCTGGTAGCTTCACGCAGCAGTCAACCCAGTAATAACTGGGTACTTGTAACGAAGTGGATTTAAGTTAAGAATGTGTCTGAGTGTATAGACACGACCCTAGTATGAGAAAGATAGAAGATAGATTTAGATGAGAAATGATAGTGAATGTGGACAGATGAGACTATTGGCTTCGTGGGGTGAGAACCGAAATTGACTCTCCCTCGCCACTTGTGACGTATTTGATAGCTATAGACTCACCACCTCTGACACCCTTAAAGGAGATAAGGTTTAACTAACGACCACAGACACACTATACAGACAAATATATACGTACAGTATAGTTAAAGAAAGTGACTGATCCAGATTACCGTTTATAGTTTATTTACACCACAAAAATAAGTACATATTAAATAAATAAAGTGCGTGTTCGCACATCTGAAACAGAACCCAAAACAATTAAAATGACATACAAAGGGTAAACCCACAATGTCACCATCCCCTCAACCTGCAGGGAAGCAAGTTAAGGATTACAACAACCTGTTTGGTGGGGTCTCTAACATCAGATCCACCACTCCTAACTCAACTAATATATTATTAAACAAAAATCTAACTCCACTGTCTGTCTGCAGACGTCACTAAATGAACCGCCTACACAGCTTCAACGCTTTAGGCGATATACACGCCACTAACTAACACCACTGTCTACACCGAAAGCTGATTGAACGTTTTAAAGTCCTACACGAACTGAATGACTAATTGATAAATTCTATCTATGTTCAGTGTCTGTCTGACACTCCTGGTTTCTACTGAGAGGCTTCTCCGCTACGCCCCTTCTCTCTCTCTCTCTCTCTCTCTCTCTCTCTCTCTAGTGCATTTGGAAGGAATTTTGACCCTCTCTCCTCCAAATGAATATTGTAGCTGATGACTTGGTTATTAGACTGGATACTCGGAATGTAGCTGATTCACTGCTGACGATGCCTAAATTACTGCCCGGTTACCCCTCTTTGGGTTTAGGGCCGTCGGTTTTATTATGACCGAATTTAAACAAACACAACCCAACCCAACCTCCAGGCCACGCGCCTTTTTGGAGTGGTATAATGAGCTCAGAGCTCTGGGTTTTATAAGATAGACCAGTTCCCGCTGAAGCATGGGCTTCACTGAAAAAAAGAACTGCTGTCTATTTCTTGTGCACATGTACTTGGCGCCGGTAACTACCGCGTCACCAATTCTATTTCACCTCTGGCGATGCCTCGACCCTTCTATGGCCGAATATCTTGGCAAGCTGTAAGGCAAATTTGCACCGCTCCCTGGGTGCCGTGAAAAATTGCTGTAAACAAAAGAAATGACAACTAATGTACACAACTTCAAGTAATCATATCTCTAACACCTAACTCCCTTAAATAATTACATCTCCCCTAAATAAAAACAACTCCCGTCTTCCCTCTCCTCAGCTATGCACAGGGATAGACAACCTTCCTATCTGAAGGTCAAACCTACCCCACTTCAACCTGTCTGTTTAGAAAACCCCAAACGCAGCTGACCCAAATCTTTTGTTACGCCCGTCTAGCCACGGAGTCACAACACTTGAAACTGCGGGAACTCCTGTACTAAAATACTAAGGTCTAATTTCTACACTGGCCCGTGATGTTTATCACATTTCCCGATATAAGATTTGGAAAGATTCTTACTCCTCTATGTAATATAAAATTCCCTTATAAATTACATCTCTTACCAACCGACTGCCTTACCAAATTAGCACAACTAAATCAAACTCCACTAAATAAAATACACAACTAAGTTCGCGTATATACACTTGTAAATTATCAGAATTAAATACTCAATACAAAAATACGCTCTTGGATATACACACTTGTAAATTATCAGAATGTGAATTGCGTTTGTCGCAACTACTTACTACATATTATCGAGTGGGTTTTGCTTAGCGCTTAACCTTACACAATGAATATCTCAAAATCCTTTACACAAATCCTAGACAGCACTAGCTTATCATAGAAAACTTATATGCACACTTACATTTTTATTATTTCTATAAGATAGTAAGTGATGGCACTTTCGTTTAAGAAATTATTTTAAACTCCCAGAAGAAACTTTTACCTTAACAGTTAGAATCTACAGATTATCTACTAGTTAATTAAATTATGGACATACCCCAAATTTTATCGAATATCTCACTAAGAGCAAGCGATAAAGACGATGTTTTCACGGCTGAATTTTCTGGAGACCAAGAGAGCGCTAATTAAAATATTCTGTTATTTATAATTGGAACACCACGCCAGAACCCAAGCCATACGTCATCGCTTGGCGTCGCTCTTAAACCAATGGAATCACTGCAAAAATTAACAACTGTGACCTCCGCCAATAATAACGTACGCACTCTCGTGAGTCATGGTTGTTACTGCCCGCGTGACCAAAATTGCGTCATGTAAGATAATTTACATCTACCGCGTGAGAAGAATTAACTATGTTTCGTTCTAAGCGTAAGTTCGACGTACCTGGGTAGTGCTTTAGCACCCACCCCCAATTTACCTGGGTAGGTGCAGGTGTTTCGGTTTTATCCGAGCTGAAAAATCTACCCAGCCTAAATAATACTCACGCGCTTAATACAATAAAAATGACCGCGATTATTGTAACAAAGAAAAGCCTACATGTTCGCAATTAATTTATAGAAAAAAGACTGGTGCAAAAATCTTAAAATTAAACCCGTCCTGAAAGCGCAATAAATTACCAAGAGAAGAAGACCAAACTCAAATACTTACAGAACATAATTATAGGGAGAACGAAAGAATGGGGCCTGTGGAAAATAAAATCACAGTAACTCCTCACAGTACTTGACTCTGCTTTTTGCTATAGGAAGGGCAAAGGCAAGGAGGAAGGGAACGGGTTACCCCACTTATTTCGCTTCGTTAAAGCGCTTTTTATTCCCTGGTCATACATAGAGACATATCTGGAGTCATCCTTATATGACCACCAGCTATGCACAATGCTACAATATACATTATGTGGAAGTGAACCTCTGTCTGTGAGGCTAATTACACCCTCATTGACTCTTGAAAGCATTCACACACTTCCAGGGATTCATCGTGTGGTGAAACATGTTGAGAACCCAGCATTGCATACTAAGCTTGGAGAAGTCACTTGAGCCCCAGACGTAATTCTTTGGCGTTGACCTGTTTGACTGCATGCAGGAGGATCTCACTATGGACTCAGTGATAGGCAGGGAGAGCTGAGAAGTGGCTTTGTGCAGGACGTGACAATTCCTTGGGAGAGCCCAAAACCAGAGCACAGTATTTTAGCTCTGCATAGTTGGAGAGCTCCCTTGGATAGCGGGGAAGGCATAGCATTCCACAAGCTTCTTACTCCTAGCTTTGGATCAGATGTGACGATCCTTTAAAAGCAAGCCAAACAGGATAAACTGGAGCTCATGACTTCAACTCTGCACATTTCAGAATGGCAGAAAAGCCACAGGAAAAGCTTAGATCTACAGTGTAGATAATACCAAGGAGTCTTCAACTTGGTATTGGCTGCAAAAGAGCGAGAAGCTCTGCAGCCTCACTTAAACAAAAACAACAACTCTTCAATCAGTCCCGAAATGGCTCCGTTTGGTTATAATTGAGGCACCCCACCTTATAAAGCTGGGTCTAGTATAGTAAAGTTTATAACTCTTCACTCCTCTATGGCAGTATCTGTTATGGGAATACCTTTATCTTTTTACACATAATACAAGAAACAAGCAATGTAACTACGATAAGTTATATCATGTTTGCAAGAAAAACTGGAGTCGCGCGGGCGTAGTGGTTACCACACTGCGCTGGCGACCCGGCGACCCAGGATCAAACCCGGTGACCCAGGATCAAACCCGGGCGAGGACATTTGAAGATTTTCGTCGACCGGGATTTGGACTGGATTAACTCGAGACATGGCGAAGACATTTGAAGGAGTGTCGTCGACCAGGGACTAGCGGCTCCTGAGTCGACCCAGCTCTAATGGGTACCTCCGAAATCGGCGAGTATCTGCCTGAATGGCGAGGGACACCTGTCTCTGTGCAAGAAAAAAAGGGATTCTCACGTAAAATCAGTCTCAGGTTAGACATACTATCCTGAGATTTCGCCTCGAGTAAAAAACGGGCGTACGAACAAAAAGCAAAACAAGAAAAACTGATAGACAATATACTGACACCAACAATAGACAAATAAAATCAACAACAATACCGCAAAATGCACGCTGATGTCAAGCGCTCATCGCATGCCTCGTCTGCAGTGTTCTGGCACGTGATACCTGAGCTTGTTAACAGGAACAGGGATCTAATTCAACAATATCACAATCAATAATGCATTCCATGGCACAATCTCCCGGTTTTGTGTTTTCAAAGAACTTGTGTATACACAACTTTATATTTAAGGTTGACGGATTCTTGCAGTGGTCAAGTTGTTAAGTTTTATCGGAAATGGAAAAATGTGAGAGTGTAAGAAACAAAGAAATACTCGTAAATCTGCTAACTGCAGCACAGTTTAGATTTATTTATTGCTATTTTGCGTGATAAGTCCGAGAAAGAGGAAACAGCACAAAATGTGAACAAGGGACTGTCTAAAAGCCCTTCACGTCAAATGATAACAGATGCGTTCAGTGCCTGAGTCTGGAACAGATCAGAGACAACTTTAAGACCGTTTTACGCGGGAAGCCTGATAGTTTCTAAGTCAGACAGGTTAAAGTACGCACTCATCGAAATTTTGCAGGACAATTGAGAAGACATCAGGGGGAGGAGGGCTATAGCTCTGGGGCTCAGATGACATGCTTTTTAAATTATATATATATACATATTGGGTGACCATCTGGATTTATATATATCTATCAGCGAGGCCAACCATGTGATGGCAGCCCAAAAAAAAAAAAAAAAAAACCTGCAGCCCGAAAGTCAAGCGTGGATGTGCAGCCTGTATTGTCTTCGGGCCTTGTATGTCGGTCATGCAACAGAACTTTTCTTGCCCGGATTGGTTTGATTAGTCATATGCGCACCCACTTAAACATCATAGAACGAACTGTATTACGAGAGATGTCGATGGTCTTCATCGAATACGATGGACAAATCATATATATATATATATATATATATATATATATATATATATATATATATATATATATATATATATATATATATATATATATATATATATATATATATGGGAGCCGCGCTGGTGTAATGGCTTCGGCGTTGTACTGGCGACCAGGTGTTCATGGTTCAAACCCGGGCGTCGGCGTTTGAAGAAATGTTTACGGCCGGAAATTTGACTGAATAGCCTGAACGGCTCCTGTGATAAACCCTCTGTGGATGGGAAGGAGCGAAGCTCCTGACCGGGTTGGAAGGAAAGTCCTCAGGTTCCCCAGCCTCGCAATGACATGTCATTGGGCCGAAGGGCTGAAAGCCCAAGTGCTGCTGGTTAAGGAAAAAAAAAAAAAAATATATATATATATATATATATATATATATATATATATATATATATATATATATCATCATCATCATGTGACGTATTCTTTCCAGAACGTTGTCTCCATTACAGCTGCTCTGAACGCATCACGATTCTGGGCAAGTCGACCTGCATCAGCCAAAGACAAGTTCAGACTCTCTGTGATGTCCTGGGTCCACCGTCGTCTAGGTCGACCCCTTCCCCTTTTTCCAGGGACCATGCCTTCCATCACTGTTTTTTTCCAGACTATTATGTCTTTTTATATGACCGAAAAATTTCAGCTTCCTTATTGCGATGGTATTTAGGAGCCAATGTTCCTGTACATTTAGTGAGTGCAGTACTTCTCTGTTGGTCTTTTTTTCTGTCCAGGGTATTCTCAACATCCTTCTGTAGCATTTCATTTCGAATGATGTAATCTTTTTTGCAACTGTTTTATTGAGTGTCCAAGTCTCGCAGCCGTATGTTGCTACTGGGAATATACATGCTCTGATCAGTTGTAACTTTGTTTCTTTGCTTGTGCCTTGCCATAGGTTTTTCATCTGTATTAGCTTATGTGAAGCAATTGCAAGTCTTCTTTTAATTTCTACTGCACAGTCGCCAGAGCTGTTAATGATTGATCCTAAGTATTCAAATTCATTGACACTTTCCAGTTCTTCGTTATCAATTTCAATTTCTGGTTTGGTCTTTACTTTGTCTGTTGTCAATACTTTGGTCTTCTTGGTGTTTAGGTATAGATTCTGGGCCTCGCTGTGTTTTTTGGTGGACAGAAGTAATTGTTCAAGTCCTTCTGGGTTGGTCGATAGGAGGACTGTGTCGTCAGCATATCTGATTTCCGGGATCTGGTACCCGCCGATGTTAAATGAGTCAAACTCTGTGTGTTCTTGGTCATCTCTTACGTTTCTCATGATATTCTCGGCATAAATGTTAAACAGGTAAGGGGAAAGGGTACAGCCTTGTCTTACTCCTTTCTGTACTTCAAACCATTCTGATGTTTCCCCCTCTATTCTTACGGCTGCCTGTTGTTCTTGGTACAGCAGTGCGATGAGTTGTATAGGTGGTTTGGAAATCCCATATTTTTCATAATAGCCCATCACTGCTGATGTTGTACACAATCGAAAGCTTTTGTGTAATCAATGAAACAAGTATGTAGGTCAACGTTGAATTCTCTACACTTTTCTATGATGATCCTCATGTTGAATATATGATCCCTAGTGCCTCTACCTGGTCGAAAACCCGCCTGTACTTCATTTATTTCTGTTTCTAGCTTTTGTTGCATCCTTTTCATTATGATTTGTAAAAGTATTTTGCTGGCATGGCTTATAAGAGCTATAGTTCTGTAGTTTGTGCACAGTTTCAGGTTGCCCTTTTTTGGCAAGGGTATGTAAATTGATCTTTTCCATTCCTTGGGCCAAATTCCGCTTTGCCAGATCTTGCAGCATAATGCATGGTATATACGAGCGCTGCCTTCTCTTCCTGCCTGTATCATTTCAGCTGTTATTTCATCACAACCAGGAGATTTTCCACTTTTTATATATATAAACACATGCATACACATTAACATATACGGTTACCATCTGTCCTCTTTTCTCCGGAATTGTCCTCTTTTATGTCTTATGATTGATCGTCCAGGCAGTTTTTTTTTTCAAAAGCGAATTTTGTCCGACATTTTTAGGACATTGAACATGACTTAGATTATGTCTATCTTAAGCAAGTAAATTCTTTAATGTGTATTTTTACTACTAAATTTTGAAAGAATTGATAGAAATGTCGTCCAGTTGTTCTAAACTGTGTTTAATCTGTCATACACATTCTTAAGCGGTTGCACGCGTCAGTCTTTGGCCTTGAAGTTTGCGAATACGCTTGTTAAAAAACGAAGAGATGGACCTGACAGTTTGTGTTACACGTTTCATAATGGTAACACATGCCTGTACACCAGTTTTTTTAAGAACTCTTGGAGGTATCAATGAAACCATTAGAAGATTTCACATATTTTTCATGGATGACCGTATATAGAGTACCAACATGTGTAGATGTGCGAGCTTCTGGTCAGTATTTAATTGATAAAGACGTTGCATTTGACGATGGTGCAGTGATCAACGTAACTATCCGACAACATTTGTTGAAACTTTTAACTTGAAAGTAACACTAATGGTGGATTTATGCAGTTGCTCACACATGAGAAATGAATCGAACTTTTAAAACAATAAGTAAAAATTGAATTTCATTCTGAACTTCTGATGACCGCACAATATTTCTTTGCGGCACCTGATCACAACACACGTGTGGGCAGTCTTATTTCATGGATGCAAAGTCACTGGACAAAATACAAAAAAAGTTTCTATGTGGATTCTTTCAATGGAATTTTGCTTATGCGTCATAATTTTTAAAAGTATTATGCGGGAGCCGCGCTGGTGTAATGGCTTCGGCGTTGTACTGGCGACCAGGTGTTCATGGTTCAAACCCGGGCGTCGGCGTTTGAAGAAATGTTTACGGCCGGAAATTTGACTGAATAGCCTGAACGGCTCCTGTGATAAACCCTCTGTGGATGGGAAGGAGCGAAGCTCCTGACCGGGTTGGAAGGAAAGTCCTCAGGTTCCCCAGCCTCGCAATGACATGTCATTGGGCCGAAGGGTTGAAAGCCCAAGTGCTGCTGGTTAAAAAAAAAAAAAAAAAAAAAAAAGTATTATGCTGTCAATTCAACGATTATTAAAAAGGAAATACTGAATTACTGAAGGAGGCAATGTCCACAAACATTTTACACACAGAAATAAATAAAAAATAATAACAAAATAATAACAACAATAATAATAGTATTTATTTTACCAATGCTGATAAACATAATAAAGGTAAGAAAGTGGGGATGGATAGACCATACACTCAGAAGAGAAAAATCAAGCATAGCCAGAATTGCCCTTGACTGGAACCCACAGGGGAAAAGAAGAGTGGGGAGGCCAAAGAGAACTTGGAGAAAAACTGTTGAAGAGGAGGCTAGTGAAATTGGAATGACTTGGGCACAGCTGAAAAGACAGCCCAGAATAAAAATCGATAGAGAGCAACTGTTTCTGCCCTATGTTCCACAGGGAACGAAAAGGAGTTATGATGATGATTAATATGTGGAAAGTTAATTTATGAGGTTAAAATGATTGTAAAACATACATTTGTATTTCTATTGTTATAACCTTTATATAAAACTATCTCAAGTCACATCACAATCACATGCATTAATAGATTTAAAGCTATAGGTCCTCCTTTCGTCCTACTTTTGTACTCGTATTGTCCTCTTTTTTACGCCCAAAACCACAAAATGTCCTCTTTTTGTTAAAAAACGATATGGTCATCCTATACATATATATATACATATATACATATATATAGGGTGACCATATCGTTTTTTTAACAACAAAATTCAGGTTGACGGTGAGGTAAAATTAGCCAGGCCACGGGTTCATTAAGCCTGTGGTCAGTTTTAATTAAGCACGTGCTGAACATGGCTTGTATAGGATAGTTGTATGAGAATCACGACGACTCACCCAAGAGAGCATCGTGACCCTGTCTTGATGTACAATTCATGAGTTTTTAATCAATGAGATCGGCCAGATAATCTCAAAGAACTCTTGTCTAACAAAGCAGTGTCAGTGATTCATTGGGAGAACTTTGCTGCAAGATATGTTTGCCCTTTAAATAAATGAAGAAAAAAAATGATCTGTAATTTCACCATCAATTTAACGAACATTACAGATAATATACTTACAAATTACTCTATTGTGGAACAACAAAGAAGGGACTCATCTTCAATGATAAGCTGTTTGACATCATAACATGACAACTGTGTCACACAATCCACTTAACACTTTTCTCGAGACTTATTTTATCGCGTTCACTAAGAGGAGATTTTTTAAAAATGGGGATGAGGGTGGAGGAGATGTCGAAACCACTGACTTGCGACCTTTCAAACACGACAGTGGCAACATAATAATTCGGGTCCTTGACACAGCTTATCTGTCGAACCGTCGGAGAGATAAACAGTTGTTTTTGTCTACTTTCTTGGCATCACTTTAAAGGCGAATATGCCTGTCTGAAGATCTCACGCGTGCTAAACAGGAATGAGCTGGCTTTTACAACATTTCTAAATCCATCTGATATGTTGGCTTTTACAACATTTCTAAATCCATCTGATATGTTGGCTTTTACAACATTTCTAAATCCATCTGACAGATGCGACCTCATCTGGTTTGAAAGACCAGTACAACGAAAGAACGCTGTCTCGGTGAAGGGATCCGCTGTTTTAAGTCAGGTATGTTCTGTCTTGTTGTCGCACTCTTTTCCTGAATATTTGTAGTCGTTTTAAAATTAAAATCAAACGACCCCTATAAGTTCAACGTTTTGCCTTTTCTGTGATGTCTAGGGGACTGATTGTGTGGTCTCTTCCCCCCCCCCCCCTCCACCCCCAGACAAAGACAGAATAGAGCTATTGCTCCCTCAGGCATCACGTGAGCGGCGATTAATTAATATGAAGTTGTGCATGAGACTGGCAACCTCATCATGTTAAACGAATAGGTACGGAAACCACCGCTGCAAAATGTCAGCTTTGACGTATGCTTCATGAAGTGGTCGTTTAAGATGGTGAGCCTATGCTCCATAAGGAGTAAAAAAAAAATGACGGAAATGATAATGGTTATGGACAGGTTATTAATGTTAATGTTAATCATAATCGACTTCACTGCACTCAGGGCAAACCCATAGGTGCTCAGTCTCTCTCAGCAAATGTCGAAGAGTATGAATGCTAATTATACCTGTAGCACCGTGGTTGTACATACGACGGATGCATCATCTCTCACGTCCATTTCTGCTAGTCCCATGTTTGAGGCCAAACTCCAACAGTCTCAGCCTTGTTGATTCATCTATTGCAGTGTCATTATCTAGCAGGCGATCATTAATTGCCCTTAGTATCTATCCCTTATCCATGTCCAGTGTCCCCACTATGGATGCTCTCGAGGCCAGTCTGTCAGCTCTCTCATTGCCACATACTCCTGCATGACCAAGACAGTAGATCCACACCAGTTCTTGAAGGCTTAAGGATTGTATTGACATTTTCCATTCCTGCCGCAGCCATCCGTTCTGAGCTTTTCGAAGCTGAGAGTCTGACAATAAAACTGCCCTGGTTGAGGGAGTTTCAGACAGCCACCTCAGTGCTGCAGTAACTGCCCCTGCCTCCATTCTCATGCTGGAGGTTGTTGTCTTGTAGGCTCCACTCTGTTCAGCAACGACTCTGCCATTTATTCTCGCAGAGAAGATCCATCCTGATTTCTCACCATGCACTGCAGACCCACCAGTGTACACAATGGCATCATCATCCCCAGCATGATCACTTATCAGCAGATTAATCTCCAGCTCTGCTTTTCCATTGCCCCAAGCTCTGCACTCTGCCAAGGCTAATGATGACCTGCTGGTAGTTTATCAAGTTCTTTCCTGACTTACTCCACTCTTCTGCTTTGGATATATTTTCAACCTTGGTCACCTGACCAATCGTAGCCTCTGCCTGTGCCATCCATGACATCCCCCTCTTGATTCTTGCTCCTTTGATGTCAGCTACGTTCTCATGAAAGGAATGTCTTTTGTCAGTGGTTACCCGCATATAGGCTTTTGCCTGGGCCATCGCATATGTGGACCTAATCGACAGCTATCCGTGCATGTATCTCATTGTCACAATGGGATATCACGCATACAGCCCAAAACTAGTCGCATCCCTTCATTCTGAATGCGTTCCAGTCGTTCACATTGTGACACTGACAGCGTGAGTATTCCTAGCCCATACTCAATTTCTGAAATCACGCGCTGATGATACAAGAGAAACAGTAGTCTCTGTTCCAAGTGCGCAGCAGCCATTGTTTTTAAGGCTGCCAGTCCTCGCTTGCACTTCTGAACGAAAGCTCACGATCAAACGTTATGCCTAGATACTTCAGCTTGTCTTACCTTTCAATCTTCTGCCCATTGAAAGTGATGTCTGGAAGATCTGCTTTCACTATAGAGTTGTTCAAAGAGCACCACATCACACAGGCCTTGTTGAATTTGACCTTTGATCCGCTTTCCTCACACCATTTAGAAACCGCCTGTCGTGTCTCTTGTATGCCCTGGACCATTTCCGGTCTGTCTGAGCCAGTTCTGTACATGAGTATGTCATCTGCGAAAGTTAATGTTCGTCCCAGTCCTATTGGTTGAAAGGTTGCTACTTTTGTTGTGTAGATGTTAAACAGCACTGGTGATAGTGGAGAACCCTGGGGTAGTCCCAGGCAAATGTGCATTGGTTCTGATGTCCATGTTCCCAAGCGAAATGCAACTGATCTCTCCATTAAGACAGCTGCTATCCACATTGTTAGCCAAGGGTTTACACGACATTCCATTATACAAGGGTTCCAAAGTCCACACTGTTATAAGCATCATCTAGGTCAATTGCGACAGCCACCGTTTCTCTTTTACCCTGGAATTCCTCGTACACATCGCACGCAAACGATCCAGCGTCACTCCATGTTGTTTTCATAGGCCTATAGCTAACCAGGGTATCAAGAAGGCTGTGTCCATTTTCCAGGTGGCTCATTACTTGTCTTGCAACTATCTTGTCAGGTATGGACAGGTTATTTACACCAGGGGTTCTCAACCTTTATTTCCTCATGGCCCCCTTCTGAGCCTCTTTTACCCCCCTTCCCCCCCCCCCCCCCCCATAGTCACTGTTAGCTGGAAAAAAGGTACTTTACTATTTTACTGTGGCCCCCTAGAAATATGGCATGGCTTACTTTGAGAACCATTGTTTACACGACAGAAGTACCAAATTTAGTACGTATTTTTTGTCTTTTTTTAATTCAATGGTCGACGCTACATAGGAAAACGCTATGAAGTCCCAATTATAAGCCACTGGGCATGAGACGGTACAATGTAAATCAGGGATGAAATGACAACTACCGGGGCCCGTGGGCACAAAGTATCATTGGCGCATAAATTATCGAATCCCCATGGAGAGGTTAGGAGAGCATAAATTTCCCTACTGCTGTCTATTCAGACGAAATTCGTTTCTGTCTATCGGATGCTGACAGGAGATTACGGGTATGGCGACAATGTGGTGAGAGGGAAGACAACTGCTGTGTTTTGTTGACATACAGATTGGAAGGAGGCAGCGTCGTGATGTGAGGTGTATTCAGTTGTAATCACCATATACGTCTCCATATGTTGTGGTTATGCTGTTAATCCAGAGTCATTATGCCTCAACCGAATGCCCATATACAACAACTTCATCTGCGAAATTACTTCTTGACAGAATTTGCAACAGCCCGAGAAGTGGTTATGACCGTTAACTTATCTCCGAACACACCGTGCGACGTGGACTACAAGCACCAAGATTCAGCGCCAGACGTCTCCAAGCTCGTCTGGTCCTGACACAACGACACTAGCAGCAACGTTGGCATCAACGATGGCTAAGATGTCAATGGTAAACAGTCAAACGTCGTTTCTCTCCATCGAATGCTGATGGCCGAATAACGAATAAGGGTGTGGCGACGTCGTGGTGAGAGGCATGCCAACTGCTGCATTTTGTAAACAGACAGATGGGAACCAGGTAGCATCTTGGTGTCAGGTGCAATCAGTTATAACCACCATATACGTCTCATATGTTTAATCATGCTATTAATGCAGTCATTTACAGTGATGTGCTTCAGGATCATATTGCGTCTCTCTTCCAGCATCATCCTGAGCTTTAGAAGTACCAGCATGATAACGCATGACCACATACAGCAAGGGCATCGCAGCGATACTGCAAGCGAATTTTTGTTAATATTGATCAGAATCGGCGTCACTGCACTTCGGGCAAACCCATAGGTGCTCAGTCTTCCTCAGCAAATGTCGAAGGGTATGAATGCTAATTGTTCATGTTGCACGTTGGCTGCATACACGCCGGATGCATCTTCTCATTCGTCCATCCCTGTTGGTCTTACGTTTGATGCTAAATTCTAGCATTCTTAGCGTTGATGATTTCTCGATAGCAGTGTCATTCTCTAACAGGCGATCATTAATTGCCCTTAGTATCTCTCCCTTATCCATATCCAATACACCCTCTATGGGTGCTCGTGAAGCTAGCCTGTCAGCTCTTTCCTTGCTGAGCACCCATGCATGACCAGGACAGTAGATCCACACCAGTTCCTGAAGATTCGAGTCTTCTATGGAGGTTTTCCATTCATGCCGGAGCCATCTACTTTGGACCTTCCGAAGCATGGGATGATACAATAACCGCCCTAGTTAATGAAACCTCTGACAGCTGTCTGCACGCGAATAACATTGCTATTCTGCGAAGGCCGTCTCTATCCCCAGATAAGGCACCCATGCAACATTTATGGTACAAGATTGGACGTCAATTGACCCGTCTTAGACGACCCATAACCTTGGATAATCTGCGACATGCCCTGACTAAAGCAAGGGTTCGACCTTTCCCGCGTGTACTTGTTGACTCCATGCCTAGACGCTGTTACTGAACGTTACTGAGACGACAATGAAATCTGTTTAATTTGACCTCTTACGTTCAATGTTAAGGTGATTGTTACGACACTGCTTTCTCTGCCACATGATTTATAAGAATAAATCATTTGATACCGCTTCCAGTCACATCAAATTCCTTCAAGTTATATCATTCTCACCCCCCCCCCCCCCCCCCCCCCCCCGTAGGCCAATTTGTCACGGATGCGTAATTAAAGTAGGTCAGTATAGGTATAATATATAGCGCTATGATTATTTTGACTCAAAACTTTTGGTTCTTATTCAGTTTCATTTTACCTACAAGTTACACTTGATAAGTGTTTTTAGGTCTGAGTTTTGTTGCCCCTCGTTAGAACACTGACTGGAAGGGAAACACTGGGTAATACTGGAATTATAACAGACGTTATGACATGTAAAATTCATGACTGATACTTCGAAGATGAAAGCTGTTATATTTTGACATATAAACTATTAATTATTTCATGGGATAAAAAACAACCTAACACGAATTACAACATTCTATAATTAACAAACCTTATTTATGATAGGAGAAATGTTAACATGGACTGTCAGGTTACATTCTTTAGGACACAAACTGTTTTCCTTGAACAATAAAATACACCTAAACTTGAGCTAACCTAGAGATAAGGCGAATTTTCACACAATCAGTTGTAACTTCTTTCCAAACTCTCTTGTCCACAGCTTTAAATTACGTGTCACATTGTCTCTCTTTATAGATAAATGGAACAATTGCTCCTTTGTGGGCGCGTTGATTTACGATCTCTTGTGGTCGTAACCTTGCTTTTTTTGGATGTGCATATTTGTCTGTCTCGTGAACAATTGCTCTTTTACGAGCAAGTTGTTTCAGGATCTCTTGTGGTCGTAACGTTGCTTGCATGGATGTGCTTGCCTGTCTATCTTGTAGGTAGATTTGAACAATAGCGGTTTTGTGAGCACGTTGTTTCATGATCTCTTGTGGTTGTAACGTAGCGTTCATGGATCTGCTAGCGTGTCTCTCATGTAGGTAAATGTGAACAATTGCTAATTTTGTGAGCACGTTGTTTCGTGATCTCTTGTGGTTGTAACGTAGCTTTCGTGGATCTGCTAGCGTGTCTCTCATGTAGGTAGATGTGAGCAATTGATAATTTTGTGAGGACGTTGATTCAGGATGTATTGTGGTTGTAACGTAGGTCATTTCTTTGTCAACTGACCTCGATTCTCTTAAGATGTTCACTACTTCACTAACCTTTATCATATTCTTACTGCAGTCCTCCTCAATTTCTTATCACTCATTCCACATAATAACTGCACCGTTTCTCTATTTTCTGTCCTCTTTTTTTCCTATATGGCTTTTCTTATTTTAGTATGGGTTTAATTATTTTTTACTTCCTCATTTCTCTAACGATTCCTTTAATTATCCTTTAAAAAAAACAACTAAATGCCATTAGACATTTCTTTTGTCAACATTTTCTAAACGTTAGTCCACGTAAGATGACCAATACCTGTTTATTTCACCCGCACGTCTCATCTTTTAGAATTGCCTCCACGGTGATTGAAAAGTCACTATCCATTTTAAGAAAAATGTTTTTATTCTCACTGTGACGGTATCAACCTTCGCTCAAGATTACTCTTGGCAGAGATAAAAAAAAAAAAAGAATGATGCTTCTATTTAAGGGAGCCTCATATGAATTTAAAGAAAAGCACGCATAACAACTTAGATCATTGAAGCTGCCATGAACTTATTATTCTCCCGCCCCTTTAGTAAGGAAATATTGACTCGTCTTTCTGAGGCCCAGGTGAATGTGATTCAGCAACTATTAATCTAGCAGCTCCTGATGTTTATGTATTTAAAACAGTATGATTCATACGGGTGCAGACATACAATTCACTCAAGAGTGATTAATCATATAGATTTAAAGTTACAGATATGTCGCGGAATAGGACCGTTCAATTTTTCTTCCATTTTCCGCTCTCTTCCCCCTTTCTATTATTTCTCTTTTTCGCTGCATAGAACTCCGTAATATAGTCATTGTGTCCATTTGTCACACTTCACTTCTTATGTCCAGACAAGAGTATTGCCTATCCCGAGAGATTAATCGAATCACTAAACGTGATAATACCACATTGACTCCATGTAATGCGAGCATGAAGTGTTTGCTCAAGATTTCGTAATCACTTCCGATCCGACAGTAGGTTGGACTTGAAATACGGGTTTAATTGTATAAACCACGATTTGTCTAGACAGGCAGTCGGATTTGCGACAAGCCATTTGATACAAATGAGCGGAAATGTCTGATAAGCCAGACATCCAGACTTCCGAAATTACCTGAGATAACATTATGGGTAATCTCAATTTTGGGAGATACTCGTTGAAGTGATTTTGGTAATGTGATAATGGAAACATGCGGAAATCACAATTCCATAAAGGGAAAGTGACGTTTGAATTCACTATTTGGGTGTCACGCAGAAAAAAATTCCATAATGAATATTCTGTCATAACCAGCAGTTTTTGAATGCCATTGGCTAGCATTTAAGAGGCTGATATACATGCATTATCATTGGAAGACTGTCGCAAATGCCATGAAGTAACCAACATGTGATCGCGGACTGGAAGCTGCGAATATAACTTAGCACACTTCGGACAGACCATACTGCATTCCCGAAATCGTCAAGTAGACAGCTCGGACTGAAGCCAGGAAACAATAGAAGTAAAGATTCTGACTTAAAATAGGACCGGACTTAGTGGAACATGTCTGAACACTACAGAAAGGAAACCCTAAGTTATGCATTAAAAAACCGGACTTATACAGGACTTACGCACAAAGTCGCAGAGGGATTTTTACTAGAGTTAAATACACTAAAGTGTGTTCTCGGCATCTAAATCAAGTTGCCAAGACTATTTACCTGAGCAAGCAGTCTAAGATTCCTAGTTACTAGGGTGAGTTGTAATATATTTCTTATACTTTGAATTTGACATGTTTATACTTGCTAGTGGTGTTTAAGATTCATACCAAGCTGGCAACCTCAGCATGTGAAAAGGATACATTCATGAACCACCACAGCAAGCGCTGGAGATTGCTTCATGCTAGTTCTCTCGGAAGAACCAAAAGCAGAGGTAACCCCAGACTCCGAATGGAGCAGGGAGTGATTGATGATTACATCAAGCTGTGCATAGTTGTATATCATTTTGTGAATGTATTTAAACTTAATATGTTCCTTAGGCAGAAGCCACTGCCGCTGTCCAGGACAGCGGGAAAGGCGCCTCATTAACATCAGGAAAACAAAGACTTAGCATCGGAATTCGTTCTTTTATTCCCTCTAAAGTTTGTGGTACCAGCACGAGGCGACCCGACTATTTGTGATTCTACCCGAAGAGACCATTTGCTGTACTTCCATTCCGTGGCTCAAAGCTTGTAATTGACATTTGAAACCTACATTCCACGGGTTGTGAAGATTCTTGCCTTGATCAGGAGCGGTTACTTCCTGACTGATCTGGAAACGTGCCCTCACCACAGAGACGAATCTACGCAACCAGCAGCATCGGCACTTTAGCATTTTGGCAAGTCCAATTTTTAGCCGGCCAAACAAAGACCTTTCTTTTCTAATATTAATCTTACGAAAGCTGATCTATTCCATGATGAGACTTACTTTTTATTAGTTGATAACAGTTCTTATTTATTTAAAAGTGTTAAAGTAATTGATCATTACATTTGTATATGTTGTTTTTTACAAATCCATAGTTGAATTAATTATTACAAATAGAAGTGCACACGTGTGAATACGTATTCTAATATATATATATAGTTATATATATATCAAAGAGCCAAAGCGAGCAATAATAATAATAAGCAGAGGAATTTTACTGTTAATTCAGTTGGGGGCTTGAACGAGCTAATATTATATCTCTCCACAAAAGCGGCGAGAGAGACAAAGAGTTAACGTGCTCAGACCAATTCAGCATTGTTCTCGATTTCTTAAATATCCGTCGAGGTAGAAGCATCATCATCCTTTTATCTGCATCTCTGCCAAGAGTAATCTTGTGCGAAGGTAGACACCTTTGAAGACCCACATTAGATACTCTAGGTTTTGGCCACTGTTGGACAACTACTGCAGAGAAAAGGGGAGGCAACCCGTGACAAATCAAACAGGTTTAATAATCACTTATGGGCTAACAATGTAAAATAAATAAAAGTATTTTTTTTTTTTAAACTAGCGATAATATTTATCATCATTAGGTGATTTAAATTGTGGTGGAACTTAAGGACAATTTTGAAATGTTCGTTGATTGCGCTGTTATGCTATTTAGCTTCCAGTGTGGGGTCGGTTGGCGTCTGCTTCAGCCGCTGTTGGTTCTCACAGGTGCCGTGGTTGAAGTGATGAGGTTGCCAGCCTCACATGCCACTGTATATCGAGGAGCAAATTTTACATGACAAAATGCAAATATAAAATGATGAAAGGTACATATTACAACTGACCTCGAATTTTTTTCGGGCGAACACAGACTTTTTACTCGGGAAACGTTCGAATATTGTCTGGCAACTGATTTAAGAGGCCGTCTCTTTCAGGTGAGTTATGGATCTAACTTAGAGAACTTTAAATTGGATCCTGGAAATTAAAGCGCAAAGTAATGTTTCTGGGATTACTCTCTTCTAATCTTATAATTCACTTCCAGTCCTATAGTCTGTCCTATATTTGTGTCCTTATATATTTCGTCTTCCTGGCTGTCTATGATTCCCTCCTGAAGCAATTGTAAGTCAGTGAAGTAGTTTTACTACGTTGTACAATAGAAGTGAAGTTTTCGCTTACACATTCAGGTTGCTACTTTTAGGAGGCGTCCAATCAGGAGCAGTCTATCTTAGCATTTCAAATGCCAAACCAATTGTAAATAAGTGTCTGATTTTGGTAGGGGTATATTCCCCCACTACCCACATTTCTCACGTAGAATATTATTGCATGACAACATTCAATATTGCACTTTAATTGTGATCTTTAAACTCCATTACCATATAAGGTCTTGCCACTTCCGTTGGTATTTGTCATGTTTACAACCCACTACTTCACAGATCTAACATTATAATCTACTCCAAGATGTTATTTTCTTGTAATTGTTTTTCACACAAAGTCCATCTGCCGGAAAAATTACATCGCTGTCCGTGTCTTAATCTTTACCAAGATTGTCATTGTGACAAACGAGCACAAAGGCCTTATAGCTCTATCTTTTCCTACATCTCTCGTATTGTATTTTCTCCCACATTGGTGCTCTTTCATCCCATATTTGCTATCCCACATTTGCTATTTCATTGTTGTGATTACTCGCGACCGGTATCTAGAGAACCGCATTTGTTCTTTCATCGGTGGTAAAATAAAATCTTTTGATTGAGTCCCCATACCTGACATTATCGTTTGAAACCCACATGCATCGAGCTAAATCTGGTGAAAACACATCTGGTCATCCAAATCAGACATCTGGGCATTATACAATTTCTGTGGACTGTTGTTATCTTTGTTGCTCGGCCAGGTCACCACATTGGACGCCCAGCTTGGCCAGGTGAAAACTTCTCATGCTGTTTAAACCAACCGGCATGTAAATCAATAGGCGGTGCCACAAAGAGGACATGTTAGCATGCTGGCGACAATGGGCGGAGGTAACAAAGAGTGCCGCCAACACATGGAACAATAAACAACCAGAGAATAATGTGACAGCATTTTTGCATTGGCCAGCCAATTATCTTACTACCCGTTTGTCAAACAAGCCAGGCAACGAAAGTTGGTCGCGAATTACCACACCCACATTTGGACTGACAGGGGACAAGAGCGATCCTGTGAATGAGTGACCAGAGAGGCTCTCATGGATTGGTTGTATGGGCGGAGCTGTACGTTACAGATCCAAGAAACCCACATTGGACTTCCAGAAATATAAATAGAGAGAGGAGTCCAGGATTTACATTGTGAGGAAGAGATACAATCTCTAAAACGCCTAGCCTAAATACACGTGTTTATTCAGAGTGAATAATAATTCAGTTTTGTGGTGAATTGTGTTCGTAAAGGATTTTGCAAAGGGAAAAGAAGGTTAGTAGATCTTATACAGATTAGTAATACATTTTCTTATTCTTTGTTTATTTTAACCTCACAGCTAAATGTGCGAAAGATAGTGTTTCAATTAATTCTTTTCGTAACTGATTAATAAAATCAGCAGATTTTCCTAGAAGATGATAGGATGATAGGAGGTAATTAATAGTTCATACTTCACCTTCATCATCATCACAGTCTCTCATACACAAGATATTTACCATCATTAGAATCGAACTCAGAGAGAGATCAATAATGAGCAGTAGTATGAATGAAAGTCAACCAGTGATGTTCAATGTGAAAAACTTACGAAGACTTTTGTGTGTCTTCAGTTCATCAGAAGTCTGAGTCTACACGCAACGTGTCTGACGTCTAACCAGAAATAAGTTATCAAAAACGGACATTTGGCTAGCAGAATTCGCCATAGGACATCTTTCATTCCTCAATTAAAAAGGAATATTGTCTCACCCACAAGTCAGAAGGTGGACGCAGCATTTTTCGTCACCCATATACAGCTGACTCACAAGTTCAATACAGAGTCATCACAAATTCAAATCACTCGAAAGATCATTATTATCTGAAGTCAAGCAAAAGAGCTCAAAAGTGGAATCTCATATTTATACCAAGTGCAACACACTCTTAAGCGCATTCTATGAAGCAGACTCTAAAGTATATTTTATGAATCACGACTACATACGCAAGATTATGAGTCTACATATCACTAACATTTCGTGAAGATATCCAGCCTGACCAGTACCCTCGGGAGATTAGACAACGGATCTTTTGTTCATATGACAGCTATTAACTTCTTCTTCTTCTTCTTGCGATCGCATCTTTGATGATTACACCGTCAGACGAGTTCTCATGATGAATTCGACTGTTGTTTGAAGTTCCTCTTTAACTCCATATAGCTTTGAGTTTAGTGTTGAGTCATTGGGCCAGTATATCTTTCTTAACTGGTCATACAGAGGACAGTCCTGTAGAACATGCTCAGCAGTTTGTTCGTTTAATCCACATGTGCACAGTGGTGAAGCAGACAATCGTAGCTTGTGCATGTGTTTATTCAGTTTGTTATGCCCTGTCCTGAGTCGAAAAATAGTTATCTGTCCCTGCCGGTCGAGAGTGTGATAGTCGTCTTTGGGTTGGTTCTGTTCTCTTCTGATAGTCTGGATAGCTCTCTTTTTCTCAAAGTATGTGACTTCATTATCTTCTTGTTCACATTCTCCTCCCTTTTTTGCAAGTTTATCTGCCTTTTCATTTCCGGGTACACCACAATGAGATGGTACCCACTGAAGTATGGTTCTCTTTTTGGCAGCTACCTTGTTTAGTTCATTTCTCAGATGCGGGAGTTTACCACCCTTGAGAGCTTGCAGGACAGACAGTGCATCTGTGAGGATGACTACCTGGTGGCAGTCAGAGTTGGTGTTATAAATCATATTTGCAGCTTGCTCTAGAGCTTGAACCTCAGCTGTATAGTTGGAACAGAATTTACCAGTGGGAATGTGCCTAGTCTCATAGTGGTTGTCAGGATATGAGATAAAGATACCGGCACCTCCATTCCTAACAGCATTAGTTGCTGATCCATCTGTATAGGCATGTATCCATGATTGATCGGGATAGCTTTCTTGGATCATACTCAATGTAGCAGTTCGTTTTTGCAGATCATTATACTCACATCCACTTGTGAGACCACTGACTGATGTATTAATTTGGAGGGCACTGCTGGCCTGCTCCCATGGTACAGGGTATAGGGTGGGCTTCAGTGGTGTTGTCTTCATGGATAGGTCTTCTTGATGCTGTCTTATAAGTCTTTTCCCCCGATGCACAAAGCTGCTACGCTTTAGACGTCCCAATGCCAGATCATCTAGTCTTGCCTTCATTGGGTGCATTGGCATACTGTTGTACTTTTCCATCTGGATCATGGTTTTTGTGTCTCTTCTATGGGACAATGTCTGTAATCCAGCAACCTTCTGCATCTCTGTTATTGGTGTAGTTTTCATGGCTCCTGTAATGAGCCTGAGAGCTTGATTTTGCACCTTGTCCAAAGACTGCAGATGTGAGTTAGCAGCTGATGACCATGCTAAACTCTAAGTGTGGTCTTATTACTCCATTATAAATCTTCTTTAGATTTCGTTCATTTGCTCCCCAGTTGGTACCTGCTAATTTTCTGAGTATGCCTAGTCGTCTTCGGGCCTTTCCTTCTGCATTTTCAATATGCTTATTCCATGTAAGCCTTTGGTCAAATGTCACCCCAAGATAGGTGGGGTAGCTTTCTTCCTTGATCACGGTTGTCCCTAGGTGTATGTTAGCTGATTTGTCCTTGGGGGCGAGGGAGAACAGTGTTGTGGAGGTTTTGTCTGTGTTTATTGTGATAAGCCATTTCTCTGCCCATGACACTAGCATGTCTGCTGCCCGCTGCATTCTATAATTTGCTGTGGTGACATTTTCATCAGCGCACCAGAGTACTAGGTCATCTGCATATAAGGCAGCTTTAACTCCTGCAGGGAGATCTTTCACCAGGTCATTGATGTAAACAAGGAAGAGTGTTGGGGAAATTACTCCTCCTTGAGGTACCCCCTGATGGAGCAACACTTTTCTGCTCTGCAGACCGTCAAGAGTGACTCTAGTTCTCCTGTTATGCAAGTATGACTGGATCCATTTCATCATGTTGCCTTGGATTCCACTTCTCCTAAGTTTTGCAATGAGGCCATCTTTCCACACCTTGTCAAAGGCCTGCTTGAAGTCGACCCAGATCGTTAGGACCTTTTTCTTCTCCTGGAAGGCATCTTCTATTGCTTGAGACAAGTAAGTAACTTGGTCTTCTATACTGTAGCATTCTCTAAATCCAGCTTGTTCCGGCACCAGGATCTGCTCAGACTCTAAATACCATTTCAATCTGTGGTTGACTATTCGCTCCATAGTCTTCCCAACACAGCTTGTGAGACTGATTGGCCGGTAACTTGCAGCCTCGGTCTTACATTTCCCTTTCTTTAGTATGGGTATTGTGATGGCTTCTCTCCATACTTGGGGTACCGTTCCTTTCAACCAGCTGTGGTTGAATATCTCAAGCAGTTTTGTCTTTGCTGCTGAGCTCAGATTTACTAGCATTTCGTTGCTGATTTTGTCTGGGCCGGGTGACTTTTGAAACTTAAGCTTGGAAATAGCCTTCTGTAGTTCTCCTAGTGTGATGGGTTCCCTCATTGGGGCAGGAGTATCTGTCTGTCCCATGGTTGCCAGTATTTCTTTTCTTATCTCTCTCTGATGATCTATGTTAATGGGTAAGTTGCTTTCTGAACTGTATCTTCTAGCAAACAAGTCTGCAGCTTGTTTTCCTCTGAAAAGTTTGCCACCTTCATCCAATGTGATAGTCTGCCTAGGTGAGGAACGCTCTTCATTTAGAGACTTGACTAATCTCCAAAGTTTCCTGCCGTCTTTCTCAAGGTTCAGCGATGCCGTTTTAGTTCTCCAGCTTTTCCGTTTTTCTTCTAGCTTTGTTCTCTGAAACTCTGCTACAGCCTTTTTCCATTTGTTGTGAGTTTCAAGTGAAGGCTGAGACTCTGCGTCCTTTCTAGCCCTGTCCATAGCTTCCTGACGTTCTTGGAGTGTGCTGGACCAGTATGGTATGTAGTTACGCCGGCATCCTTTGGGAATGGTTTCTTTTGCAGCTTGTAGTATGCATCTGTTGAAGTCTTTTACCACTTCATTAATGGCTCTGTTCTGTACCTTGAGAGTAGACAGCAGCGTGTTCACCTGATGCCTGAATAAACCCCAGTTGGCTTTTTTGTAGTTCCATCTTGTAATGGCTGGGCCTGTACTGAGAGTTGCACTCTGGACAGTAAGAAAGATTGGGCGATGGTCGCTTCCCCCTAGTTGGTCTCCTACTTCTCTACTAATAGATCCAGCTATATCTGGTGTGGAGAAGGCAAGATCTGGTGTTGAAGTTGTGTGCCATCCTCTGGAGTAGAAGGTAGGAGTATCTGTGGCATTATTGACTAGGATTAGGGAGTGATCATCTTGCCAAGTTTCAACCTCTTCACCTCTGTGATCCAGATGGTTATAGCCCCAGCTCTGGGAGTGGCTATTAAAGTCTCCAACTGCTATAAAGTTGGTGGCTGGTACCTGTATAGAGCTGAGACTCAGGGGTTTGTTGTTCGGACAGTAATAGTTCAGGAGTTCTATTTCCATCTTGTCTACCTTTATCTGCAACAGCTGATATTCTGCTCCATCCATGAAGGTTTTCCTTTCGTGTGCAGGAATGTTATTCCTTACAAGAGTAAGTACTCCTCCTTTTCGTCTATCTTTTCTGTCGGATCTGAAGCATTGATATCCCCTTATTTTAAAGGTTTGATCTGCTTTCAAGTGAGTCTCTTGGATACAGCAAACACTGACTTGCTTCTCATACAAGATGTTTTCCAGCTCTGTCTTTTTGCTGTATCCAGCCTGCTTGCTGTTCACTCCCTCTGCATTCCAGTGCATCATGACAAGTGGCACTCTGGGTTTCTCTTTTTCTGTTTTGTTTTGGTCAGTAGTTCTCCTCCGCCGTCTGCTGACTCCACAAGACGGTCTAGAGGGTCCTCCAGTAGCTGAGGGTGGGCTCTGTCGAGGCTCAGAGCCCGGCACTGCACCTGCCTGGTGGAGCTCCACAGGGCGAGCACCAGTACGAGATTTATTTGACGGTGTACTCTCCATAGAAAAAAAAAGCGAGTTGCGTGATACTGTGGTTTCCGGTGCGCCTTCTGGCCCAGTATCTACGACTTTAGCACCTGTTCAACGGGAGAGTGGGCTCATCCCTAATCTGTTTATGTTCCCAGTAGTAGACTATTCGCAAGCAGCCTGGGGGTGTCACTGCTCTGCGCGGACCTTGTTTACCGAGGCGGCGTCCGAGCTCGTATGGTGAAAATATGGTTGCGTTATCTTCAAAATAGCCCTGTCTTTCCCATGGCTTTTCTGCCATCCTGCAACTTTGAGTTAGGGAGTTCTGAGCTCCAGTCTCTTTCCCAGGCATTTTATCCTGGCCTGGCACGCATACAGAGGACCCCACTTCTGGTTCTAAGTTAGCAGTTGGGGATAGGTTGGGTAGCACACTGTGCATTCCCCGTCATCCAGGGGGCTCTCCAACTATGCAGAGCTTGCACAATGCTGTGCTCTGGTTCTGGGCTCTCCCAAGGAATCCTCACGTCCTGCACAGAGCCACTTCCAGATACCCACCACCTGCCAACCCTCCATTGCAGAAATCTCCTGCATGCGGCCATCCAGTCAAGAGCCAGTATTAAGTCTGGTGCCCAAGTGATCCCCCCAAGCTCAGTGTGCAATGCTGGGTTCTCATCATGCTGCAACACAGGGGGGATTGTGATGCTCAGCCATCTCTCTCAACTCTGCACCGATAAGTGACATCGGGGACTTAACTGTGCCTCAGTACTGGGAGGCCCCGTTTCCGGGTACACCACACACAGCCAATTGAGGCAACGGTCGCAGTGGGCGTGTCTTCAGTGGGGAAGTTGAGGAGTCTTCCTGTCATGTTCTTGCACATCCTAACACTGCCAGCAAGACATCGGAGGTTTGGAGAGTGGCCTTCTCTAGCTATTAACTGTTGATCAACACTACAGAGATATACTCAAACAGTGAAGGAATATATATATCTCTGGTCACCGTTCTCAGTCCGACAACAGTTTTCATCAGAACGTCCTCGACTTAGAGATACCCCACTCGACATAACGTATAACAACTTGGGACATTTTATGCATACATGTAAATCATCATATCAATGAGAAGCATTTAGAGACACATGGACTGCGTAGATTACTCACCATTTTGGTAACACGTATCATATCACATCATCATCATTTCGCTTTGCACCAGTTCATTCTTAATTAACTACTACTTAATTAACTGCAATTTTATTATCTCATCTGTGTGTTTTGTGTCATTCGTCTTTCACCATCATCACGTTCTAACCATTACTAACCCTATATGTGTGGATATTTCATTAATAAACCCAACGATCGTTTGATCATTATCTAGTTTGTTAATGTATCACTCGTGCTGTCGGTGTTACATATTCACCTATAGGAACATTTCTCTACTCAGATGAGGTTGGGGGCTTTTTCTGTTACGGGATCTAAGGGCAGAAGCTAAGGTCGTGGGGAAACAGAACTCTTTCCATAATTAATTAGAAAACACTGTCCAGTGCAAAGCATTCGCATTCCCGTCTTCTTGTCCCTATCTCGAATAGGTCTTTATTCTTTCTTAACGAGCCAATTTCTAGAGACCTTATATCTAATATCCCAATAGACTATTCCTGGCAAAAACTACTGTCGTAGTTGCCCCAATACACACCACACGACAGTCATCAACCGTGCATTTTGGCACGTCATGTTTGCAAACTAGCACCTTATCATGCAACAACATGGTTTCGTGTATCCCGAGGCAAAAAGTCTGGGTTAACAATAGGAATGTCGCTCAGTGTAGGCTCTTACTCCGTCTGGAGCTGGCGATAAGCGAAAAGTCAATGTGGCAAGTTCGCTCCTTTGTTACACGTCGTCGATAACAAAGGAGAAAATAATCAGGAGAGGGGTGGGTGAGAGATGCGATAAGATAACCGTGGTCGATGGGAGCGAGAAAATGCGATAAGGAGCGGGTGAGAAAAAGGAAAAAATTAAGATACAGAGAGAAAGTTAAAAGAAGTAACAGAAAAATGTAACGATCAAAGATTTGACTTGTCACACTCACTTATATCTATTGGGTGTATATCCAACCTCTACACCTGTCGTGTGGTGCGTATTGGGGCAACTACGACAGTAGTTTTTGCAAGGAATGGCCTATGAGATATTAGGTAGAAGGTCTCTAAAAATTGGCTCGTTAAGAAAGAATAAAGACCTATTCGAAATAGGGACAAGAAGACGGGAATGCGAATGCTTTCCACTGGACAGTGTTTTCTAATTAATTGTGGAAAGAGTTCTGTTTCCCCACGACTTTAGCTTCTGCCCTTAGATTCCGTAACAGAAAAAGCCCCCAACCTCATCTGAGTAGAGAAGTATTCCTATATGTGAATATGTAACACCGAGAACACGAGTGATACATTAACAAACTAGATAATGATCCAACGATTGTTGGGTTTATTAATTAAATATCCACACATAGAGGGCTAGTAATGGTTAGAACGTAATGGTGGTAAAAGACGATTCACACAAAACACACAGATGAGATATTAAAATTGCAGTTAATTAAGTAGTAGTTAATTAAGAATGAACTGGTGTAAAGCGAAATGATGATGATGTGATATGATACGTGTTACCAAAATGGTGAGTAATCTATACAGCCCATGTGTCTCTAAATGCTTCTCATGGATACGATTGTCGTGTGGTGAGTACTGGGGCAACTACAACAGTAGTTTTTGCCAGGAATAGTCTATGAGATATTAGATATAAGGTCTCTAGAAATTGGCTCGTTAAGAAAGAATAAAGACCTATTCGAGATGGGACAAGAAGACAGGAATGCGAATGCTTTCCACTTGACAGTGTTTTCTAATTAATTATGGAAAGAGTTCTGTTTCCCCACGACCTTAGCTTCTGCCCTTAGATCCCGTAAAGAAAAAGCCCCCAACCTCATCTGCGTAGAGAAATGTTCCTATAGGTGAATATGTAACACCGACAGCACGAGTGATACATTAACAAACTAGATAATGATCAAACGATCGTTGGGTTTATTAATGAAATATCCACACATATAGGGTTAGTAATGGTTAGAACGTGATGATGGTGAAAGACGATTCACACAAAACACACAGATTAGATAATAAAATTGCAGTTAATTAAGTAATAGTTAATTAAGAATGAACTGGTGTAAAGTGAAATGATGATGTGATATGATACGTGTTACCAAAATGGTGAGTACTCTACACAGTCCATGTGTCTCTAAATGCTTCTCCTAGATATGAGGATTCACATGTATGCATAAAATGTCCCAAGTTGTTATACGTTATGTCGAGTGGGGTATATCTAAACTGAGGACGTTCTGAGGAATACTGTTGTCGTACGGAGAACGCTGACGAGATATCTATGTATATTCCTTCATTATTTGAGTATATCTCTGTAGTGTTGATCAACAGTTAATAGCTGTCATATGAACAAACGGTCTGTTGTCTAATCTCCCGAGGGTACTGGCCAGACTGGATATCTTCACGAATCGGTAGTGATATGTAGTCTCATAACCTAGCATATGTAGTCGTGATTCATAAAATATATATATAGTCTGCTTCATAGAATGCGCTTAAGAGGGTGTTGCACTTGGTATAAATATGCGATTCCTCTTTTGAGCTCTTTTGCTTGACTTCAGATAATAATGATCTTTCGAGTGATTTGAATTTATGCTGACTCTGTATTGAACTTGTGATAACTCTGTATTGAACTTGTGAGCAAGCAGTATATGGTGACGAAAAATGCTGCGTCCACCTTCTGACTTGTGGGTGAGACAATATTCCTTTTTAATTGAGGAATGAAAGATGTCCTATGGCGAAATCTGCTAGCCAAATGTCCGTTTTTGATAACTTATTTCTGGTTAGACGTCAGACACGTTGCGTGTAGACTCAGACTTCTGATGAACTGAAGACACACAAAAGTCTTCGTAAGGTTTTCACATTTAACATCACTGGTTGACTTGCATTTAAACTACTGCTCATTATTCATCTCTCTCTCTCTCTCTCTCTCTCTCTCTCTCTCTCTCTCTCTCTCTCCGAGTTCAATTCTAATGATGTTAAATATCTTGTGCATGAGAGTGTGTGCGCATGGGAGACTGTGATGATGATGAAGGTGACGTATGAACTATTAATTACCTCCTATCATCCTATCATATTCTAGGAAAATCTTCTGATTTTATTAATCAGTTATGCCAAGAATTATTTGAAACTTTATCTTTCGCACATTTTAGCTGTGAGGTTAAAATAAACAAAAATAAGAAAATGTATTAATAAGTATAAGATCTACTAACCTTCTTTTCCCTTCGCAAAATCCTTTAAGAACACAATTCATCACAGAACTGAATTATATCCACTCTGAAAAAACACATGTATTAGGCTAGGCGTTTTTGGGATTAATCTCTTCCTCACAATGTAAAAACTGGACTCCTTCCTCTTGCAAGCTACGCAGTAGATTATATTTCTGCCAGTCCAATATGGGTTTCTTGTACAGCTCCGCCCATACCAACCAATCCTTAATGGCCCCTCTGGTCACTCATTCACAGGATCGCTCTTGTCCCCTGTCAGTCCAAACGTGGGTGTAGTTTGACCTCTGATTGTTTATTGTTCACCTGGCCAAGGTGGGCGTCCAATGTGGTAACCCAACGCTTGTCTGAACAGCGGCCGACCAAAGATAACACCATTACAGCATGAGACGTTTTCCCCTGGCCAATCTGGGCGTCCAATGTGGTGTCACATAAATTACAGCATGCCCAGATGTTTGATTAGGATGACCAGATGTGTTTTGACCAGATTTATCACGATGCAATGTGGGCTTCAAACGATAATGTCAGGCCTGGGGACTCTATCAAAGGACTTTTATTTCCCCCGATGAAAGAACAAATGTGGTTCTCTAGATACCGGTCGCGAGTAATCACAACGATGAAATAGCAAATGTGGGTCGCAAATATGGGATGAAAGAGCAAATGTCGAGAAAATACAATATGAAAAATGTAGGAAAAGATGGAGCAAAAAGGCCTTTGCGCTCGTTTATCACAATAGCCCCTCCTCAAGTGTGATGTCAATCGAACTCAGGAGAGCTTAGCCTACTTGCTCGGGATTCCTTAATCCTTTTCCTCAGCTTCGTTTTTCTCTTCGGTTTTTACCCTTTCCTCTACTTGTTTGTGCTCTCCGTCCTGCCTCATAGGATGACGGCTTAAAAAATCCGCTCCTACGTTATGTTTTCCTTGGATATAGTCCACTTGGAACGTGTAAGGTTGTAGAACAAGCGACCACCTCATCAGTCTAGCATTCAAATTTTTTGAATTGGCGAGGAAGGTCAGAGGTTGCTGATCACTCTGGATTGTAAATTTCCTTCCGTACAGGTATGCTTGAAATTTTTGTATTCCCCAGACGAGGGACAAATATTCCTTTTCGATTGTGGAATAGTTTTGTTCTGCTCGGTTTAACTTCGGACTCGCATATGCGACCGGAAATAGATTTGGTGGGCTTCTGTCATCTGGCTGTAGTAATGTAGCCCCGATTCCAATGTTACTCGCATCTGTGCGCAAGAGGAATTTTCTAGTTAAATCCGGAAGCCGTAAAATAGGTTTTGTGGTGAGTTTCTCTTTTAAGAGTGCATATGCCTGTTCACTTTCTGCTGACCATGTCACTTTATCTGGGTTTCCTTTCTTGGTTAGCGATGTAAGCGGCGCACAGAGGCTATTAAAATCCTTTATATATCTCTGGTAGAATCCACAGAGAGATACAAATGACCGGACATCCCTTTTTGTGGACGGTCTCGGTGCATTTCTCAGCTTCTCAACGTTTTGAGTCTCGGGGAACATGGTCCCATGGGATATAGTATGTCCTAGGAACTCTAGCTGTTCGCACCCAATTTGACATTTGGTTGGGCGGGCGGTTAGTCCCGCTTCTCTGAGTCTGTTAAACAGCAAGGATAGCGCTGATATATGTTCTTCAAACGATTCAGTAGCTACTAGGATATCATCCATAAAATTGCTGATGGCGGGATGATTCAAAGGATCCAATAACTTTCGCATCATCCTTGTGAAGACACTAGGAGCGTTGTTTAGCCCAAATGGCATCACATTAAACTCGAAGTGTCCATCTGGAGTACTGAAGGCTAACAGGTTCCTCACCTCAGCTTTTACCGGTATTTGATAGTACCCTTTACTGAGGTCGATCTTTGAAAAATAGCGAGCCCTGCTCAGCTTAGTAAATAGCTGGTTCTGGTCCGGTAACGGTTCTGGCTGGAACTGTGTTAACGCATTCAGCTGTCGGTAGTCGATGCACAGGCGGTGTTCTCCACTGGGTTTGCATAACAGCACCACTCCC